>AYEL01080908.1:0-36888 GCA_000484575.1 Olivierus martensii
AATTTATTTTTAAATATTTATTTAATTTAAATCACATCTAGAGATAATATGGTAAGATAAGCAATTTTATGTGCTATGAAAGATAATAAATCAAAGAATGTTTTCAGGATAGTTTGCAGTAGTTTTAAAACTACTGCAAACTATTCCGAAGTTCCAAAGTTTATTAACAAGCCTTCTGCACGATAACTTTCCAAGAACGATCGTCGATATTGGTAAAATTTATCTATAAAGATCATATCACTAAATAACTATTTAATAACAATTTTCTCCTATAATTCAGTAAACTAAAAAGAAATATTCTTTCACCTAGTTTTTAGACTATTTGTGATGTGTTTCTAATGGTCATAGGACACAATATAGTTTATACAAATTTCAGTTTTCAATTTTTCTCTTCGGTAAAGAATATTTTGATAATTATTATAAAGTTTTTGGAATGATTATTTAATTTAGAATTTTTACAGTAACTTATTCAAAATTAATTTGTTATTTTTTCACATAAATCTTAAAAATATCTGTTAACATTTCTTATTACCCTATTCATTAATTCAAAATTCCAAGAATTTATAGTTTTGAAAAATTTTTATAAGTTTTTCTTTTGTGTCATTATGATTTATTTTTTTATTCATGAATAAATAAAAGAGCAAAATTATTTTGTAAATTTATGTATATAAGTATTTATTTTTTAACATTTTATAGATAAAAAAATAAAAGGAAACTTTTTTATATTTAGTCAATTATTTCGTTTATTTTCGAAATTAAAATGTGAAATTTTAAAAAGTATTTAAAGATGGATATTGTATTGATTTTTCAAATAAAACTGTAATGAAATAAAAAAATTTCAATATACTCAATATAACTTTTTAAAATTATTAAACTGATTAAACGATAACTAACATTATTTCGGCTTTAATAAAAAGAAATGCTTAGACAATCATTTTTGTAAAACCAAAAAGTATCGATAAATTACTGATGAGGATTCTTCAAAGCTGTTGACTCTTTCGTTAATAATTGAATATGATGGATGAATTCAGTCTACCATTATTGAACAGAAGGAAATAGACATTTGAGATTTTCAAATTGATTCCAGTTTGTTGTCATGATTAATCTTCAAGTATGCCAAAAAATATCCACATATCAAAAATACATTAATAATATAATTTATTTTTTTATCAGTGAATCTTATATAACTTCATACAAATAACACTTGTAGTATTTCCAGAATTATTCTACTTTAAAGAATATCGTGTAGAAATTTATATCGGAATCTATTAAGATGTGTACCAAGTAAATAAATAATAAAAAAATACTCAATTTTCTTTCACAATAGCTTATAATAAACTATAAAGTCTATTATAATTTTTGAAAATTTGATTATATTTAAAATTAAATTTTATATCTTATTTTATTCATAACTTTATAATAAATTGATATTTTTAAATGCAATAATATTTATCAACTGTAGAGATACATTATAACTATAAATTACCATATCATTATCTGAATAAAATAAAATTAGAATGATTGATAATTTAGTTTATAACAATAAAAAATTTTTGTTTAAATCTGATATTTTAATGCTTAAAATAGATTCTATAATACAATAAAAATTATATCATTTATAATTTATAATCTATTTAAAACAAATTTTATTTTATGAAGGTAATTTTGTCCAGTTATAACTATGAATCCAACTTATTCCAATTTTGATGCACTTCTTTCATTTACAAAATATTTTGAATAGATTTTTGCTTATGAAAAATAGTTTTTTCTGAATTTATTTTTTCATCATTTTTCCATCTATTCAAATAAATGTAGATTATTAAATATTGTTTAGATGATAATTGAAAAATGTTAATTTTTCAAATATCATCTAAAGTTATACATGCATTTTAATTTGATAAATTTTTAAAAAATTTTTAAATTAATAATTATACTGTATTATCTAGTAATAAAGATGACTGCATTTCTTATATAAATCCCATATTGCTTATTATTTATAATATGTCATCAGAATCAGAATAAATATTGTTTTTTAAGGAGAATCTTATATCAAGCGTTTTATTGACTTTGTGGATATTTTTATTGCTTGGAATAAATGATGAAATACTTTTACTCTCAATATTTAATATTATGTTCTAATTACTACGATTTAAGTTCAGTTGGCTCAGCTATAAATTAAATTGACTGAAACTAGGATAACTGCATTCAACAATTCCTAATTGTTCATAAATCAGAAAAGCTATTATTCACTTGAAGAGTCATAGGTTAGCATTTATGAATCACTTTTTACCAGATCACAAAAGGTAATTTTATGGTTAGAAACAAACACTATAAACAATCTTAAAGCTCCATTAGGAATACTAAATATGTCAATTCGAATTCCCTAAACATGTGTAACATAACTTCATTAATCGTTTAGAAAATTTGTTGCTCAAGAAATAAGTAAACTTAACTTTTTAATATTAGAAGTTTTTCTTATTATTATTTATTACATTTGAAGAAACTTGTATTCATCTCATACTTTAAACATTAAATTTATTTTTATCAAATTCGGAAGTTATTAATAGGTTTGACAGTCTGACATAGGTTGAATTCAAACTTCATGGAACTTAAAATTTTTTTGTTTTTTTCCCCATATAAGTTTTTTGATAATTTAAACCTACTTTTAATGGCTATTTTATTTATTCAAAAAGTTAGTTTTTTTTCCATGCGGAAAAAATCTATTTATCGCAAATTATGACTATTTTCCTTCAATAAATTTTAAAATATTATTGAAGGAAAATAGCAAAAATCATATTATTGTTAGCTTACATTATCAATAATGCATATGCAAAGAACCAAATATCACACAAAATTATTACAAATAGAACTAAAGTAGTATAATGATCCTCTAGAGGTGCAAAATCAGAAGTAATTTCCCAGCGGGAGGGTCCTGACGTCACGGAAGTGACGTTATGCGGTTAAATGGGAAAATTATCGCCTAAACGAAGCAACACGAAAGTGATACAGAACGAAAAGGAGGCAGAAACACAAGGCTCACAGTGGTTGATGGGGAAGTGTATCACGCAGGGGCTATGACGTCACTTGTGGAGATTTGGGTTATGACATTTTAGAATTGTGAAAATGTTTTAACCTCATGTTTTTTCAAGTTAGGTTTATCAAAATTGTAAAAATACTTTATATTAAACTCTGAATTTTGTAAATAGTTGTTTTTGTTATGTTTTTATTTTATTGAATTAGTAAAAATAGTTTACTTTAATCTTTTCTATATTAAACGTTGAATATTGTAAATAATTGTTTTTTATTTTATAGAAATTTTAATTTTTATGTGGTAAATTTTATAGAAATTTTATTTTTTTATATGGTAAATAGTTGTTTTTGTTATGTTTTTATTTTATTGAAGTAGTAAAAATATTTTATTTTAAACTTTTCTATATTAAACTTTGAATATTGTAAATAATTGTTTTTTATTTTATAGAAATTTTAATTTTTATGTGGTAAATAGTTTTTTGTTATTTTAGTAAAAATATTTTTTATATTAAACTTTGAATATTTTAAATAGTTGTTTTTTGTTTTTTTTATTTTATTGAATTAGTAAAAAATATTTTATTGATTTTTTTTATTTAAACTTTTAATGTTGATGTGTAAAAATAAAATTTAAATCTATTATATTAAACTATAAAAGAATATTGTATTCAGGTCCCAACAAGTCTTACCTTTGAGACACTTAATCAGAATCAAATGACTCAACTTGTTTATGAAGTGTCTTAATCAAACCAGTTGTGTGTAATGGTGATGACGTCACAGTAGTTGACCCCACAAAGTTTATTATTTTAAGCGTACAGCATCGCAAATACGGGTTGCGTATCAAATGATTTTAGATGTTGTCTAATAAATAATATAGGTAGTTTCTTTATTACATTTCCTTTTTTTTTTTTTTGGTTCTTTATTGGAAATACATATAAAAAATACTTTATATTAAACTGTAAAAGAATTGTTTTTTGTTAAAAGAATTTCTATATTAGACCTACGTATTCAGATCCCAATAAGTCTTAACTTTGAGATGTTTAATCAGAATTATATGTTTAATCATATGTGTCACCATGTTTATGAAGTAATGTAATTAAAATCATATGAATAATCTTAATCAAAAGAGGTGCTCCCATGTCTTATCTCATCTTTCACTTGTTTATTCTATGAAGTGTCTTAATCAAAAGCAGATGTGTGCATTGGAGTCCTAACAAGTATTGTGCTGAAACAGATCATTTTTACTATTATTGAATATGTTTGGTTACTTATATCATGATGGTGAGAAACGTATTTATGCTTTTTGTGACTGACGCTTAAAGATTGTCAAATAGTGAGAAAAAATTATTATGTAGATAGTTACTATATCGAATATCATTATTTTACTGTAGTCATGGATGCAGAATGGCTATATTCTGGTTCTATAAAGTACGGTTTTGTTGTTATATGAAAAGACGAAAGCATAGCAGAAATTTGTAAGCTTTTGTGTGATAATTACGAAGAATGTAGTGAGGCTTTGAAATTATTTTTTCATAATTGTTATAGGCCAGAGTCAAAGAAGAAAGGACTTATTTATAGAAGAGTCAAAGAAGAAAGAAGAATTAAAGTAATTTCCGAAGCGAACTATACCGATGAACAAGATGAGTAATCTGATACTGATAGTTATAGTGATTGTATCTACAATTATAATTGCCGTGGATATATGGCTGATAACGGTTATTTATTAGCATCGAAGTTTAGGTTAAGAGATAACAACAATACAGAATACCGAGAAAATTATTGTACCTTATCATGATGAGTTTCCAGTGACGAAGCTGTCACGTGGTTTGCAGTGGTACTATATTTAAACGCAGCGACGATTCGAAAGTCATAGTGGACCATGAAGGATGCCTTATAGATTTTGAATGCTTCATTCTGTCTTAAGAAAAGATAATTTACAGGCAACTGAATTATCTATCACTGGATGATGACAAAGGTGAGTGCATACAGATTTATATTCCTGGTGTTTATTATAATGAACTGACCAAAGACGAAAAAAAGACCGTTAGGTATGCAACACAGAAAATTCATGGGCTGTATATGGCTTATAGACTCAACAAGACGGTGATACCTGGATTCATTATAAGAAAATAGAAGACATTCTATTTAGCTTGTATAGACAATACGGAACATTATACTATAAAGGTGGAACCATCGAAAAAAATTTTTGTTTGAGCATGAAAATATCCTGCATAGACATCAAGAATGAATATGGAGTGCAAAGAAGCGAAGTTATTGGTGAAAAATGTCCCAGTCACGACACGTTTCAAAATCATTGTTCTTTTTGTGATAATTATTTGTATAAGAAAGCAATGTTTGTATCAAACATTGATACAAACATTGACAATGATAAACAAAAGACGTAATTAAATGTTTTTGTTTTATATATAAATAGTGATTTTTTTATTTTATTGAAATCATAATTTTAAAAATATTTAATCTTTTAATGTCATAAATAGTTGTTTTGTTAAAATCTGTTCTATATTTAAGTCCTTACAAGTTACTTGTTATATTTTGTTAAATTTTAGATACACTGATATTTTGGACTTTTTTTATATGGTAATGAATTCTTTTCAATTTATTAAAAGGAAGCCTAAATGGATTGTATTTGAACTCTTGAGATTATTGAATATTATATACACATTATTCTTCAATATCCAAGCTTTGAATAAATTTATGTAAAGTATAATGCACACTTTCAATCACTAAAGAATTTAGAAATAAATAATTATTGTGTCTTTGAGCTTCGCTTATGCATCTTAAATATATCTCATTAGAACGAACTGGGTTAAATGCTGAAATAAATAGAGATATAAGTATAATCGAGTATTTAATTAGAAGTACAGATATTAAAAGTCTAGCAGTACACCCATTACCATTAGCGAATAGATATATATACAAAAACTTAACTAAAAATATAATGCAACTTCATACCAATTGTTTTGCTGTAATCTTTAATTCCTTAACTTCTGAAAACAATTTATTTAAATGTTCTTCAATAAGATGGGGATCTAAATATAAAAAATCATAGCCAACAGGTTTAGCATATTTTTTCTGATAATATCCAGCATTAACAAATAATTCAGCTCCAATTAATTTAATTTTTTTGCTAATTCTACATTAAATTTGTGATTTAAACTTTCGACTATTAACGAGTCTCCAAAAAGATAATTTAATGCATTTGATAAATTTTGAGTTTTATTATTATTTCTTGAATGATAATGCTCACTCAATGCAGTTTCAGTGCTCTCCGATGTCTTTGTACCTGTATTCTTACAATTATTATACTCATTTAAATACAGAAGTCGAAAATATCTGAAAATATCTTTAACAAATTCATCATTTCTTTTTTACATCCTCAAAATATATAATAATAGCATTAAAGAGCCCACTTATTCCAATTGTATAATCTGGCCTCTGAAATGGAAGTTCCACATATGTAGTGGATATTCTAATCTATAACCTGAAAAATACAAATTAAAAAATAAAATCACCATTATTAAAATTGAGAAGAAGAGAGGGTTATAACGTTTCGGAATTATAAAAATTATTTAAACCTCCAATAATAATATTTTTTTATTCAGACAATTTTTAAAATCAGAATTGTAAATATATATTATTTAAACCTTTAATATCTTTCATTAATAATGATATAAATAGCAAAATTTACTGTAAAATAATTATAAGTATAATGTACTATTTATAAAATAATTAAAAGCAATTTTGTAAATTGCTTTATCTTAAAAACAGAAGAACTAATAGTCAATACAAATTATTGTCAATAAAATGCATTATTACTGCAATAATTGGTGCAATAAATACCACAAAAACTAAGTACATTAATGCTGTTTGTATATCAAAGATATAGTCTCTCTTAACTACATTTATTTCATTTATTTAATCATCAGTTCAAGATAACCTATAACTTTTATGATATAGTACTTATAATAGCACAAATCTTAGATAGAAATATAATAATTCAGGTATTAATTACAATGTGTCAATAAAATATAACAAAATGTATATCATTTATATCTTTTAAAATTTATTATTATTATATACTAAAAGTAAAAATTGCAAAAATCAATTATTACAATAATAAACGTGTATTTTAAATTTTATAAGTATTAATTTTAAATTTTCTACTATAGTTTACATATGTTAGGTTCTTCTTTACCTTGTCCAATATTGGACGAACTAAAATGGGTAGCACGAGGGCTGTAATTGGTGATTCTTCGCCCATTTTCATGCTTAATACTATTCAGACTTAACTCGGTATACAATTATTGTTTAAAAATCAATCTTATCTGGGATTTGGCAACGGAAAGACGTCTTTGGCATCAAAGGAAGTCTCGCTTCGCCAGGATCACAATCGGCCGATCTGTGACGTAATTCCGTTCTGACGCCGCACCTTTCCTACTAGCTATAGGTCACCTTAAATATAACTTTATAAAAAAAGTACTCATTCCTATTAAAAAATATCGCACGTTTAAGGAAATGGTATGTGAATTATAAATAAAACAACATCGTTACGTTTAATACAAAAGTACAATCACCAATATTGACCTATTATAATGTACAGTAATCGTTGGCGGCGATCGTCTTCGCTTTTGTTTGTAATTGCACTTTTTTGTCTGAAAATTTAACATCTTATTTTGAAATATTTCTTGATTAGAAACACAAAAAATATATACTTAATCTACTAAAAATATTTTAATTTAATATGATGAATATAAAAGACGTAATCATAATAAGCGAAGGTTTACAATGTAAATTCAAAATGAGAGTTTTTCTAAAACTCGGCCCATCATATCACATGAATATACTAAAATGCCAAATTTCATTTATTTAAATACAGTATAATTCAAATGCAAAATATGAACTTATAATAAGTTGTGATCATGGTTGTGATTCGATCCGCCATATTGAAATAATATGGCAGATCGAATTACATTCATGATCATAACGGATTACTTAACATCATTTAAATTGTTGCTTAACCAAGGAGTGCTTAATATACTGAAATTATCAGGAAATCACATTCCCAAAGATTTAAATTTATCATATATATATTATTTTTCAACTTTTCAAGAAATCCCAAAAAGAAAGACGAACAAAACACAAACTGAAAATAATAGAGTTATTCCAAAAGCAACCACTGAAAAATCTTATGCTATTTATTTAAATTTTAATATTTTTAATTGTCATAATCTGGGTTTTTTTTGTCAACAGATGATGCCACGCTTAATTCTTGTAGAATACTATGTGGCGGGGCGAATAAGCCCTTCCAAGGCATGCCCACCCCTGCGAAGGGGTCAGCCGGATTGTGGAGTACGGGGATCGCGTCATGGATGTGGTCTTGTGTAAGCTACTCATCACAACAGAATTCATTTTTACACCAAGCTTAGTTTAGTAGAAATAGTTGATTGGATGGAGTCGGCGGCAAAGGTATTATAGGTTCGGGGAAGTTGAGGGGGATAGCGGGGGAACTAAACGGTGGAATTTTTTTAATAGCACAACATTCAGTTCCAAGGTCGCGCTAAGCGACAGATGCGTTGATCGCATCTGAATAAGTACTATTCATTAAAAATATCAAATTAAAACCGACTAAATCATTAAATCATAGAGGTTTAATAAAATCTACGATTTCATTTCTCCGTGATTAAGCAAAAACATAAAAATAAAAAAAAATAAAATCGATAAACGAGAAAAATATCAATATTCATTTCTGTCAATACTATTAGAGATTCTGAAATAAAAGTTGTTGTGTTAACAAGCAATAACAATACCACAGCTATATTAAAAATTTCGTCGCTATCCTATGTGCAGTTTTCTCACTAGCCCCCCGCGAACACCCCGACACTCCAACATACATACCGCCGACAACATTCAATCTCCATTTCCGCCAATACTGTTTCTGGTTCTCAAACCAAAGTTGTTGAGTTGACAATCAATAATAATACCACAGCTATATTAAAAATTTCGTCGACATCCTATGTGCAGTTTTCTCGCTAGACCCCCGTGAACACCCGGACACTCCAACATACATACCGCCGACGCCATCCAATCAACCATTTCTAATAAATTAAGCTTGGTGTAAAAATGAAACCTTCTGTGATGAGTAGTACACAAGTCCATATCCATGCCGAAAGTTTCCTCGAGATCTTACATGCAATTTTTTCGCTAGTCTCCCATAAACACCCCGACATTCGATATCTATGCTACAGATAGTATTCAACATCCATTTCCTCCAATATTAAGAGAGATCCTGTAATCAATGTTATTGTGTTAAGAATCGGTACTAAAAGTAATACTACAGTTATGATACAAATTTTGTCGAGATCCTATAAGGCTATATATTTACAGAAAATCGAAGCGCGCCTCGTTGTTTAATATTCTCGCGTTTTAAGACAATTCTAGACATATCTCGGAGACTATCGTGTAGGACAACCCTGGACGGTATCGGAGACCACTGACGGTAGACCATAAGTTATGGCGTGGCTCATACTTAAAAGTTTACGGAATTGCGCGGACGTTAGCGATGCGAAGCGCGCGCTCTCGAGATAGTTCTAAGTACAGCTGGGAGACCGCCAAAGAGTAGTCGGGGGCGGCGGGGAAGTGACCACCTACGATACAGCAGTATAGATGAATGAGGCAATGCATCTAATCTCACGGTGATCGGCAAGGCAGGGCAAGCAAACAGCTGGGAGACCGCCAAAGAGTAGTCGGGGGCGGCGGGGAAGCGACCACCTACGATACAGCAGTATAAATGAATGAGGCGATGCATCTAATTTCACGGTGATCTGCAAGGCAGGGCAAGCATTCTGTTGTGCGTGGACGTTAGCGATGCGAAACATGAGCTTATTTCTGTTAATCTCATTCATGGTTAATCTACATGCTATATGTTAACCTATGTGCTTTCTTAGATTAACATGAAAGCGCGCACTGTCACGAGTTTATCATGTGTTAACAAGGTGCAACATTTGATCATATATAAAACTTTATGGAAACGCGCGCTCCCAGAAGCTAAGATGGGCATAGCCGGCGCGTCCAAGACGCGACAACTAGAAGCAACCTTTCCAAAGCGCCCATTTTTCTATAACGAAATTCTACATAGGTTAAGCCTACCTCCCATAGAATAACCTTGGAAACATTAGAAACACCCCACAGGATAATATTTCATAGTTTTTTTTTTTACTATGAGAATGTAGCATATAATTACTTTTACTACTATTATTTATGAAAACATTAAGATATAATTTTATGTTTTTCAAATTAGAAAAAAAATATGAATTCTTAAGATCACAAACAATAAATGTTTTAATATGCTGAAAAAATAAAACACATTGTGGAGGTTTAAATAACTTTTTCTATATTAAAATTAATTTTTGATCAAAATTTTTAATTATCTCTAGAATTAACTAAAAACTTAATTTTATAGATAGAAATGTAAAATCAAAATTTTTACTTAAGTAATTTGAAATTTTCATTGTTTTTCATAAATCTCTAATATACTGTATACAGTTCAACAGTAAAAATTTTGATTTTACATTTCTAAGTAATTTGAAATTTTCATTGTTTTTCATAAATCTCTAATATACTGTATACAGTTCAACGGTTCTTATATTAATTTGGAAAAAAGAATATGTTGTTATCTGACTTTTTTCATATTTGTAAGTTGGTATTTTATAACGAATGAGTTATTATCCAACTTACTAATTTTATAAAATGAAAATTTCATTCCTTTTTAGAAGTTAATTGTTGCCGAACATAGATGGATTCAGATAGGCCATCCTGTCGTTTGGAAAAAAAAAAACAAAAAAGACACATATACACCAATTGTTTAAATTATTAGTATTATATATTATAATGCCCCCTTTCATTTTTTTCTGAATCTGTTACTGGTGCCAAATCTTCCCAAGTTTTATGAAGTTTTCATAACTAAAAATCTATCATGAGAATATGAATCTGGTCAGATCATCGACAGGATCAGACAATATATCGAACTAAGCCCAGAGTTTTCGGATGATAAAATATTGCAAAATTAAAGATCTGAGTTTAGATTCTGATTCATGTAAAATCTATATTTGTAATTTTCTTCATATTATATAAAAGCAAAATAAACATTTAGTGCAAATTATAAAAAAATCATTAGCATTAATTAGATGAAGAAAGATATAATGGTATTTTAAACAATTTTGTTGCAGTACAAAACGCAATTTTCCAAAATATTTTGCTCAAACTATATTCACAGATGATAAGTTGTTTCTCTCGGAAACTATAGGAATGCGACGAAATCTTTGCTTCTTTTTCTTATTAAAAGCTCTGTTGCTATAACTGCTAGTATTTTTGAAAAAAACTGCACCATACAAGAACATGGCGATAATGATGGCAGTGCTTATGAAGAAGATGCAGAAGATGTAATCGTTAGCTGATTTGATTAATCTAGCATGATGATGTAAATTCTTGTATAGGATTCTTATCTTAATCCATTCTTTTCCAAATTCCTCGCCTGGAACTACTACATTTGTTTCGTTATCCTTGACAACTTTAGTCGATATTGAATTGCAATTTATTTTATCGGAACAGCTGCTGGTTATGCTGTTACTAGAAGAATTGTACCATTGCAACCATATTTCCGAAAACAAGCGATAGAAATTATTCAAAGGTTGAATGAAGTATGGCAGTGGCAATTCTATCATGCTGTCATTGATGTTTTGTTGATTTTCCGTTATTTCTGTACTAGCGGTTGAATTAGGAAACTCTATAGGAATCGATTGGCACATGCCAATGACGCAGATTAAAAACAAAACTCGCGATTTTAAAGCTTTAAACGCCATGACTCACTATTAATTGATACAAAGAAATCAAGAATATATGCAACAAAATAATTACATAACAATATTTAAAAATGGAAATTTTTTATGTACTAATGTTCAAATGAAAATATTTAATTCTCAAAAACTCCCACAGTATCCCATATAACACGGAATTAATGCATCAAAATTACTTTTGGATTGTTGATTAACATTTTAACACATAATTAAAGATAATTGAGTTGACTAAATAATACTGATAAATAGAAATTCGGATTGGTGTCGTTTCTGCGCTAAATAAATTTTAATAAAAAATTATAACATGTTTTAAACTAAATTCAGGGCTGTGCCGTGCTATGAAACAGAGAAGCGACTGCATCAGGCAACACCGTAAGGGGGCGGCATAAGCAGCGAAATCAAACATTTAAGGGGCGGCATTTCGAAGATTTGCTTCATCCATATTACTAAAAGAAGAAGAAGAAGAAGAAGATTTGCTTCATACCCTCGCAATCGAAGGAAAAAGTGCCAGCTAAAACCTCCATATTACCTGAAGAAGATTTGCTTCATACTGAGAAAATCTACCGCATTGCTCTGCGAATAATGCATGCATGATTACCTGAAGAAGAAGAAGATTTGCTTCATACTGAGAAAATCTACCGCATTGCTCTGCGAATAATGCATGCAGGCGGCATCATGCAAAGCGTAACATTATTTGCACAAAGGCGCAAATTCCTAGAATGAACTCTGAATATCTCTTCCACTATTAATTAATGAATATTCTTCACAGTAGTTCTGTTATATGAATTTTTTCTGAAGGTTTAAAACATTTCTTCATAAGTTTCCGTAAAATTCTATATAAAATTACAGTACTGTATATAAAATAAGAAAATAAGAATTTAATAATTTTATTATAGTTTATATAAAGTTTGAATAATTTTTATAAAATAAAAAATAAATAATTTCTAAATACAGTAATTTTGAATTATATTATTTTCTTATATTTAGATCATCGATGAATTTGATTAATGTGTAATTTAGATAATTGTGATCAATTCAGCCAGGGGGCTAACATTACGGATGTAATGGTAAACAAGTTTTGGATTTTGTGGTGGTGATATTCGATCGTTTTCATGGAAGGATCTAACTTTATCGGGCCGATTTTACCTCCGGGTTATCGAAAAGAAGAAAAAGAATCAGAGGAAACCATTTCTAGCAATGCGGCGAAAGATGATAAAGAATCACTTGAAATTATTTCTACCGATGTGGCCGATGCTGAAGACAAAAAAGATGATGATCAAATAATCGGACCCGTTCTTCCTAGCAATTGGAGTTCTGAGAGTTTAAATAGCAATTTATATGGTCCTGCTCTTCCACCTGGTTTTAAAAAGGAAGAGGAATTTTCGGATAATGATTCTGATGATGAGATTATTGGACCTCTTCCTAATAAAGCTGGAAACAATGATGATAATTCGGATGTTATTTATGATTTTGAACGTCGTGCGAAAAATATGAAACTTCATCTTGAACAAAAAGTAAGAATTCTATCAAAATTAATTAAAAGTTACAATAAAATAAAAAAAGCATTTTCAATAGAAAATTTCAGTGGATTTTAAAAATTCATTTTCATAAAGAAAACAAATACTGTATAGAAAGCAATTATAATGTATCCTCTCATAATATTATGATTTTTTTATATTAATTCAATGTAAATTTTTGTTAATTAAAAATAGGAACACAATTTCTATTTTCATTTATGGATATATTTATGTATATCCATAAATATACAGTATATATTGTAGTTAAATCTATTAAACAGAATAATATTTTGTTTACTTAATATATTAGAATATAAAGGAATCTAATTAATAGAAAAACATATGACGTCTAAAAGTTGAAAAAAAAATTCAATAGTTTTTCAAATACAGTCAAATAAAAATACGGTAGAAATAGATGTAATTCAGGTCTTTAATTATAATTAATTTTTACTTGAGATTAATGAATGCATTATAAAATACATTCATAGTATAGGAAAATACAAAAATTATTATTAAATTAGATTTATGTATTTGCTACTATTGTGAAGGTTTTGAAATTAAATACTCTAAGCCAGAGCTGTCTAACAAGCATTACTAAAGTTTCACAGCATTGCTATGATTCATTTACTTGAGCTTAAAAAATTAAAATGTGAAAATTGCTTAAATATCTGATAGATATTTAAACAATTTTCACAACATTTTGATTTTTTAAGCTCAAGTAATAATAATTTATAATAGCTTAATAATTTATAAATAATGTTAAAAATTAATTTATTGAATGCAGTACTCATTTTCACTTTTGGTTTTAAAATTGGGTATGATTTTAATTTAATTATTGAAATTTGAAATTAATTTTGAAAATTGAATTTTCAACAACATTTATATGTAGATAGATATTTAAAATAGAAATTTAAATATTTATGAATGGATGATTAGTTTTTCCATCAAATAAATGGGAAAATTAATCATCTTAAAAATTTTATATATGAAAATTAAAATACAAAATTTTAAAAATTATGATAATCATTTAAAGATATGATAGTGTACTAAGGATTTGATTATTAATAAGTTTTTAACATAATTTTTATTAAAAACATCTATTAAAAAATTTTATAATGTTTATGTAAATGCATTGTACTTAATGCTAATAATAGATGGCTTCATTTCTGATCATTTTTTTAGATAATGAGTATAGACACTCATCATACATTTTAATATAACTCATTATTATCTGTAAATAATAACTAATGTTATGATTATTTTTTCATATAATTTTTTAATATTAGATTGATTCTATTGATGATATAAAAATTATTTTATATATTTGTCATTTACAATATTCATATTTCAAAAATAATATAGTAATTAACAATATAATATTCCATTGTTTTATGTTGAAATTGTCAAGAAAAAATATATAAAATAATTAATATATTACATTGATTTCTCAATGATTTTATATTAATTTATTTGATCATCAATGGTTTAATTCAAATTTATTTTATTAATTAAATCATGAATCAAATATTTCTAGCTTTAGTAGTTTTGTAATTTGAATCAAACAGAGAACCAATTATTAATTAAGGAATTCCAAAAATATTTGTCTTAAATCATCCATAAATAGACCAAATTAAATTAATTTGCAAAAATGTGGGTTTTTTTTTTTTTTTTTTTTTGAATTTTTTTTTTTTTTTTTTTTTTTTTTTTTTTTTTTTTTTTTTTTTTTTTTTTTATATTTGAAAACATATTTCTGAAAATAGAGTTCAAAGCACAAGCATACTTTTAATAGAAAATTTATTAAGAAACCTTTATTCACTATCTAACTCACTGTTTGAATTGTATGTTTCTGATAAGTATATATTTGCTATTATTCTGAAAATATTGTTAGAATTTTTAAAATATGCATTGGAACAGGGACCTAACTATGGGTGGGCCTGGGTGGGCCCACCCATGGCCCATGCATTGATAGTTCTGGCCCACCTTGAATATATAACCCGAAACGTAAAATTGGAAACCGCAAGAGTTCAACTTCACATAACCCAAGATGCCTTGAGTTTTGTAAAAATGAAAATTTACAACCGAATACATTAAATACCTCATAATCCAATACGCCTTGTATTCCGTAAAAATGAAAATAAAAACCACAAGCATAATTTAAGTCCACACAATTTCACGCTAATAGCGATAAAAAATTTTATTTACAAGCCACGAAAAATGCGTCCTTTGCATATTTTACGCAGTACTTAATTAATGCGATTAGCTGGAAAGAATAAATAAAGTTTCAAAATACTGATAAATATAAGTATTTATTTGATATCAGCTCAATACAAAATTATGCGGTGATTTTTACTTAATGATGCAAAACAATCATTATTTTGTCCAAATTGAGAGTTTTTGCGATTTTTCTCTCAATGAATATGATTGCTAAATTGCTTAACCAATCATCAAGCATTCAGTTACATAAATACGATTTAATAAAGCACATACGGGATAATGTTCTTTCACATCGGTGTGGCCCACCCAAAAAAAATGCTGGTTACGTCACTGCATTGGAAATATATCATTATATTAAAACTTTTAATAATTTATAAATGATGTTAAAAATAAATTCATCGAATGCAGTACTCAGTTTTATTTTTAGCTATAAAATTGGGTATGGTTTTAATTTAATAATTGAATTTTGAAATTTATTTTGAATTATTCTTTCATATGGAGTTGTTTAAATACAACAGTATTAAAAATATTATTGGAATAAACTGAAGCACAAAAGTAGGAGATAAATATTAATTTATTTGGAATTAAAAATTAAATTGACAGTTAATTCACAAGTAGAGAAATTATATATACTAGTAATTAAGCTTTAATAAACAGTTTAATTATTTTTTACTATCTTTTAATAATAAGTATTTTAAAAATTTGTTTAGGTTATGTATTATAAAAAATAATTAAATAAATATATAAATCAAAATTAAAAACACTTTAGAATCAAAATGTTACCACATCTCAAAGAGAAGAATGGATGACAGTACTACCAGATAATTTTGGACAGAAAATTGGATTGGGACCAAGATCATTTAATCAGAGGGTTCTTACTGCAAAGGAACAAGATCGTTCTTGTTGGACTGATACACCACTTGATGCAGAAAAGAGATCAAAGGTATGTTGTGCACTTTGATTTATTTTTAAGTTTTTAATAAATCATTTTGAATTATTGAATAATTTTATTAAAATTTAATTCAAAGCTTTTTTTACAAAGTTATATAGAAGATATTTTACAAGGTTTTCCAATACATGAGCTCCTTGAATTATATAAATTCCATTTCATATAACAAATTTTATTACAAAAATATTTTAAAATCATTTTTATAATTTAACACAAAGTAGTACAAACAATAGTTATGAAACTACTATTATAAAAACAATAGTTATGAAATTATTATAATAGTTTATATAATAACTTTTGCATTGACAGTTGTCATAAAGAATATTTTAATATAATGTAATTTATATGTGTATATTATATTATAATAATTATACCGTATCTCCTGCATTATAGATAGGTCTATACGTATAACATAATATTTTTTAATTTTGTTATATTATAATAAGTTAAATTTACTTACATAAATTAAGTAAAATTCAGCGTATGTTACATTACAAAGTATTATATGTAAGTCATGGAGTTCCTAAATTTCTTAAACACATCAATTTAGAAATTATCAAAGACAAGTTTTAAAATTTTTACATTATAATATTCAACTGATGTTTCATTTGTTTTGGAAGTTTATAAAATAACATAGTAATAACAGATTACAAGATCACAATTTGAAGAGTATAATTTTTTTGATATATTTTGTGAATGATTGTAAGTTGTAATCATTCTTAGAATAAATTTGTTTGAACTGAATCTATTAGATCTTGTTAATTAAAATTTTTATTTTGTTTATAGACATTAATCTAGATATGATTTCTTTGGTCAATAGAAAACATTTAACTACAGTAAATGTTTTTTATTGACAAAAGAAACAAGCATTTTTTTTAAATGCTGATGTTTATTTTAGCTAATCTGACACTAATTAAGGGATTAATGATATAATTAGTTAATTACACAACCATAAAATATATCTCTATAATCCATCTTCAGTCTTTTGCAATTGCAAAACAACATTTCACTTCAGTTGATGATCTTGCTCTATTCTAGATTAGAAACAAACCTAATGATCTATAATTATCTTCCAGAAGATACTGGTTTTTCTGAATATATAATGGAAATTTTTTTGTATTTGATATTATATGATTTTTCCATATTAATTGATGACAAACAAATACATCAGAAAGCTATAGATAATTTTATTTATAGATTTTTTCTTTTGTGTTATGTATTATACAAATATTATAAATATCAAATTTGAAAAAATATCAATTGTTTTTGTATTACTTTTAGAAACCAATTGCAAATGAATTCAAATTTTTCGTTCTTTTCATTAAAAAATTAAATTTTTCTTTTTTCAGAATTTTATGCATTATTATTATAATTCACTAAGTTAAATTTAAAACTGACAAATACTAAATAATTGTAGAATATTAAAAGTTATCTTTATTGTTTTTGTATTAGAATTTGATAATTTCAACAATACAATTTATAGAATAAATAAATTCAAATTATACTATATAATAAACTAGCTAGCATATCAGGCATTTCCCAGGAATTTCTGGCATATCATTTATAAGGAGATATTAGTTTCTGGTTTGCAAAACTTTTTGCTATGATGATGATATCATAGTGATATCAGAACTTTTAACATTGGAACTTTCAAGATATCACTCACTGTTGTATTGTAATGTCATCATACACTGATGACATTTGAACTGATGATTAGTGTGATAACATTCATTGTTATGTCATGATTAGATCATGCTTATAAGATTATAAAATCACTCATCGCTACATCAACAGTTGTCAGAACAACAGTCTGAAGGATTTAAGTATGTATTTTAAATTATAATCACAAAATTTATATGGTATGCAGCAGGAAGTTACCATGTAAAGTTTAGTCCCAATTAACCAAATGGTGTGGGAAGATATACAGAACAGAAAGACAGACAGTCAAACATACATTTTATATATATAGATGCATTGATCAATGGAATGTTTGATAAACTAAGAGCACATATATGAAAATTTGAGGCTATAAGTAATATTTCCAAGAAAATAAATTAATAAAATTTTTTATTTGAATTTTATAGATATTAAACATAAAAAATAGACTTATGCAGTCATATATCTCTGAAATCATTGAATTCAAAATTATATAGATTAAGGATCTACAATAGTTGGATTATTGATAATTGTGTGTTCAGTCAAAAATTATATATATTTTTAATATATTAATTTCATGTGGAATACCTCCATTAATATATGTTACTTTAAATAACTAAAATCAATACAAAAAAGTAAAATTTTTCATTAATTAATAAAATTATTATAAAGAAATTTTGATTATTATATTAATAAAAGAAATTTTGATTCTTTTCTTTCAAAAGAAATAAACCGTTTTATTCATTAAAAATGTTTTCGGTCATAATTATTCGACCCTCTTCAGTTAACACATTTTTACTCACTAATAAAAGAAAACATTCTAATCAAACAAATTTCAAATATTAACAGAAAACATTTTTTAAAATCTTATTTAATATTTTTTTTGTTGTCATGGAGATCCAGAATTTAATATATGCAATCATTTTAAGAATATTAAACCAATCTTTTTATATTTACTTTCTTTCCATTTAAGCCTTAGTTCTTTTTAGTGACATAATTAACGCTTTGTTATTTAAACATATTTTCTTTTAACATGCATCTCCAGAGTAGAGCCAGTCCCTTACTCAGATATTCATTCATTATGTTTTCTGTTTGAGAGCGTTTTATAATCTCCAGGGTTTCATTAAAGATAGCCTTATTTTTAGTGTTACATGTCTTTATTATCCTAGCCTCTTCTCAATTTACTTCGATATTTTCTTCATAAACTCTTTTACTTAGTGCCATGTTTGTATTCACTGTTTCTATGTCTCTCTTATGTTCCTGAAGTCTTCTTTCTAAAGATCTTGTCATCATTCCTATATCTTCTTCTTTCTGATTTTTATCTATATTCGTTACTGGAATCACATATACCCCTGACATATCCTTCTTTTTCATGTAGACTTTATTATTTTTAAATTGCTCATATAGAGTGGGATTTCTCTTCAGGGCTAATGTTGTTTCTGTTCTTTTAGCCAGAGATTTCATTACTGGTAGCTAGGAAGCTGGGTATGGGATTAGGACATATTTCGGAGTACCTTGCTGATTCTGGTCTTTTTTTTTTGCATTAGAAGATCCTTGAGATGATCAGATTTCTCTTAACACTTGTTCCCTAATCTTTTTTAAATATTTCTTATCATAGCCATAGTCTTTTTCTATTCTTTTGATTTTCCTATATTCAGTTTCTCTTAAATTCATATCCGATGAGTGTGTAAATGCTCTTTTATATAGGGCCCTAAGTGCTGATTTTTGTATGCCTTTGTGTCTTGTGACCATCTTGGAATTACAACCAGTATGCTATTCTGTTTCCTATATACCTGGATATTGTATGTATCATCATCTATTATCTTTACATCTAAGTAATGGATTTTCTTATTTGTTAGTTGGCCCTTAATCAGCTTTAAGCCTATTGTCGGTAAGTCAAAGCTCTTTTCGAGGTCTTATGCTTTCTTCATTCTTCCATATCACAAAGAGGTCATCTACATATCTTATATAGAGGGATATTGAGGCTCTAAAGGATGTGATTATATCTTTTTATTATATTTAACATTGATGATTTAATTAAAGTAGATTAAGCATAATAGATTAAATATAATAGTTAATAATAATAGTTAATATAATAAGCATTAATAATAATAGTTAAATATAATAAGCATTTATCGATTACCAGCAAATGGATTAAAATATTCTTAATTAATAATAATGAAAAATAAATATATTTTTTCACCTAATATGAATCCTAGGTAAGATTCTTGATTGATTGTCGAGTTTTCGCATCACGTCATATTGGGCAGCATGCCGTCACCTATCTGATTATGGTATATAGACGCAGGTTGGCTTTGGCAGCACGACGCATTGAATTGCTTTGGGGTAAGATAAAATTTTATCTGGTATTGCATTAAATGAAATATTACAAAATTTTCTTCCTAGTCTTCAGGAGACATTCAATAAGTTATGGTTTTGCTTATTACTTCAATTTGCAAAATTTCCTTCTGATCTTCAGGAGACGTTCAGTAAGTTATGGTTTTACTTATTACTTCAATTTCCAGACAAAACGCTCAATAAGTTATGGTTTTGCTTATTACTTCAATTTCTCCAGCCAAAAAAGTTGATTTTTTTTGATTCATGTATAAGCCAACTCCCCATTTAAGAAATTTTTTCTGAGAAAAAACCTCGGCTTATACAAATAAATATGGTAATTAACATTCATATTGTTAAAATTCAAAAGTCGAAAAATCTACCTACTTCATTATCTGAATAACGTAAACTAACATACTTAAAATACTAGAGAGCACTAAACTGCAGTAGAATATTAACACTTTATTTATATTCATTGTGCTAACGTTTTCGTCTCTACAGCCATCTTCAGGCGCTGTTCGAATCTAAAGTTCTAAGAACTTTCTTTAAAAAAGAATATACAGTTGCTATGGAGATAACATTTCAAAAAGTTTAACGTATGTAATAGGTGCATTTGGCACTAATCAATCAACAGTTATAATATTAATAATACAAATAAGAAACAATTGATTAGTGCCAAATGCACCTATTACATACGTTAAACTTTTTGAAATGTTATCTCCATAGCAACTGTATATTCTTTTTTAAAGAAAGTTCTTAGAACTTTAGATTCGAACAGCGCCTGAAGATGGCTGTAGAGACGAAAACGTTAGCACAATGAATATAAATAAAGTGTTAATATTCTACTGCAGTTTAGTGCTCTCTAGTATTTTAAGTATGTTAGTTTACGTTATTCAGATAATGAAGTAGGTAGATTTTTCGACTTTTGAATTTTAACAATATGAATGTTAATTACCATATTTATTTGTATAAGCCGAGGTTTTTTTCTAACATATTGTAAGATAAAGTTTTATATTGTACAGAATTCAAATACAAATAAACTTTAAAAAGCATTTTCAAACTCATTAAGTCAAACAAATTATATTATGGAACAAACTTTTATTCTTAGAACAGAATCTTATTTGTATTTGGATATTGCATAATAAAGAAGATTATTCTGTTAATATGCTAGTTTATATGTTATTTGTATTGTTAATATTTATAATGTTCATAGTACATGGTTTGAAATGCCATATTTATTATTTGTTAACATCATTTAATGCAGAAATTTTATTTTACTTTAAAATATTTTCAACATATAAGTAAGTCATCCTCAGCAGTCTGTTTAATAGTTAAAAGAGATTTAGAATAAGAAAAAATGATACAGCAAATATATATTTATATTATCATAACAAAAAGAGAAAATGAAATATATATTATTTATAAAAGAGGCATACTTTTGGTTTGAGAAATAATTTTATTTTTAATAAAGAACTTTCAGCTATCTATCCATCATCAGTTCTAAAAACTGAGCCAAATATACATGGAAGCATCTTACTCCAGATACAACAACTCAATCCCCACCAACAATAAATAATGCTACTCTTTCCCTTGACTGCAAAAATAAACAGGTACACATGCACACACTCCATAGCATGAATATATCACAAGATGATAAATAAAGGATAGGTTATGCTGGTCAATACTATTATAACATTTAAAACATACCATTACAAAGTAAGCATGTAGAAAATACAAAAATTATATAAAACACAAACATATTTTTAAATAACTGCTTTTTCTACTTAATAATATTATTAGTCTAACAACAGCACTTACCATAATTGAGATTAATTTTAAACTTTCTTACTAATTCAACATCTATTGGCTAATGTTTACAGTATTCAATACCAGGACGGCTACTGAACTACCTACAGACTGGAAATATGCATTAGAAACAATAGGAAGGGACCAGTGTGAATAGTTCTTGTGAAAACCTCAGTTAGTATAAACCCCCTTTGCTTATATAAACATTGTTGGATGTCTAATTAAGTGTACTCTACAGAAAGGGATACATAGGGACCTTGTAAAAAGTATGATAGTTTATTTCTTTTTTGGATTTTATTTTATTTATTAATTCTAAAGTATGAACTGGTTGCCTAAGAGACTGTAATCTTAACAACATTCTTTTGTTGTGATTCTGTTGTGTACATGGACTGTTAGAGGTTCAAATTATGTTTAGAATATCTGGCCTGAGGATGATATTGAATACTGAAAACGTTAGCCAATAGATGTTGAATTAGTAAGAAAGTGTAAGATTAATCTCAACTGCAGTAAATGCTATTGTTTAAGTAATAATATAAAACACAAAATATATTACAATGTAACATTAAAAAGAGAGATGTATACAAAACACTAGTATTTCAATTGGTCATTGTGATCCATATGATTCACCAAGAATTTTCAGGCTGCTGGTAAATTATCAGCATTTTTTTTGTTTGTCGCCTCCAAAGTTATTCTTATAGATACATAACTTTTCACTGATAAAATTTCTTTCAATATTTTGCTCTAAAATGGTGGCTTGGTTCCAAAAGACAATGATATTATTAAGAAGCACCATATCACTGAGAGTAGTAGAAGACTTCTTAGTAGTAATAACATATAAATGAGAGATTTAGAAAATATTGGAAGAGATTTTATCCAATTCTTTCACTACTTTATTGTGGGGGCTAGGTGTGTGTCTGTTTAAACAAGGCCCTGACATTCGATAATAATAATAAGGAGGAACTTCCACTTAATGACAAGGAATTATATAAAGTAGTGCTAGCCCTGACATTCCTTTTTATAGGTTGGTAGATCTTGTTTAGATGATTGTTCACACACTGTAGTACCACAGCGTGAACAATGAGAAAAAAGAATTTAATATTATTATAGGAAAAAGTTTTAATCATGGTTATTTATATAAATTCATGAATAACTTATATAAATCAATTAAAAAAATACAATACATTTGCCATCCAAGTTGCAGACTGTAATAGTAAGCCAATTATTCCAATACTTTGATCTGGCACTGAATAAAAAATCAAAACAGTAAACCATAGCCAAAATAGGAATATCCAATACAATAGAAACAAACACTTTATTAATATCTAAAAAGAGATAGGGACATTTAATACCCTGAAATAAATTCAGGTATTTATGTAATATGTGTACCAGTAATAGTGGCAGACTGGAAAATTTTCCCAACCTTAGCAAACTGAAATAAACTGGCCCTCATAAATATATTATAACCCTCCAAAAAAAAAAATATTATACATATATTTTTTTGAAGAGTAGAAAAGAGGGTGAGTTAATAGCTAAGGAATTAAAGTATAAACATATAAATATAATGCATATAATATAAACTAAGAGAATAAGCATAACTCAACAGCAGGAAACATTAAATCTTACTTAAAAAAAGAGAAATTACACTATAAATACTGTAAAAGCGCTTTTGGGTAAAAACAGCACTAAATAGCAGCAAAGTTTATAATATTTATTAAACATAAAAACGCTAACGTTTTTGGCTACATCGCCATCATCAGGCATATTCTAAATGGAACACTCTATAAAAAGAATAAACAGTTCTATTAACGTCTCACGAAGTTAAATAACAATGACGTCATCTGCATAAATCATTGAACTAAATTAAATATCCACAATTAATCTACGTTCACATACAAAAAAATCATACTTATATAAGATACCATTATATAAGCCAGCGTTTCTCAAACTTTTTTCATTCACGATCCCATTTTTCATTATGAGATTTTTCGCGACCCTATTTTTCATTACGAAATTTTTCGCGACCCCAGGTATTAAATATGAAATAAAACATACAAATACATAAATCATTTAAACACTTATTAAGATGAACATAATCAGCCAACTACATTGAAAATACATATGTTGTCATACGTTAAATATTGGAAGTTTGTGAAATTACATACAAAAATACCTCGATTATCATGGTTAATGTTGCCACGAAAAATACCGCAATAACCGAATCCGCGATAATCGGGATAAATAATGCATGTAAAATGGGTGATCATGCTAAGGATTTTTCAAAACAGGAATACCTCGATTATCGCGGTTTCGATTATTGTGATTCTCAATTTATCGCGGTTTATAATTTGATACCAAAATACAATTATTGTGCTCAAAATTCGAATTATAGCCTACTATATAAGCAACCAGAATTACATTTGTTCTCCAGGTAACTGTCTTTAGCACTTCGTTTTTATCCAACGGCGCTTGCTCACCACTCATCAATAACTGTCCGCCTTTACCTGAAGTACACCTGGATAGGGCAAGCTTAACCTGGTAAGCAGATGATGCACAGCATTAGGTTGCCAAAATTATCATTTTTCTCAATATTGTTACTCAGCAATCCTGTACATTGCTGAGTAGATATTACAAGAAAGCTATAAAAAAATTTGATTTTATCTATCAAAATATTTGCCAATATGTGCATAAAAAATATGTTTTATTTTAAAATTTTAGAATTTAAATAAATTAAAAGAACACAACAGAAAATGTAGCTAATACGTTCAACTTATTTTACAAATAATAAGGATTGCATATCACATACTAACAAATATGACTTTATATTTATTTATAAATATTAAAAGCATAATACAAGGAAAAGTTTTCCTTTGTTTGCTTACATTAAATAAAATACAAAAAATAATTTAACCATCATGCATAACAATGTTAATCTTTAATATTTATTAAAAAATAGCACAATTTTTCAAGCAAATTATAATCAAAAACTTTATTCATGAAAACATATGAATACAATATTAATAGTTTCATAAATAAATGTTTTTATTTACAAAATGCATTAAGATTTATAAAAATTAAATTATATTTCCAATTTTAATAATTATTTATTATAAATAATAATAAGAAAATAAAATGAAATAAACAAATTCTTAATATCAAGATTATGTACATGCCCCTTCTGGAAGTGCAAGATGAAAAATGCCAAATGACAGTCACCTCTCACCTTCCAGCCCATGTAGAAGTTGTAGATAGTTTCAGTTGCCAAAATTTCTCTTTCATCCTCCATACTCTCACGAACTTCTTCTCTTGACTTAGCAACATAATATTAATTGTTAATGGATAGTTTTATATTTAAAATAAAATTCCCAAATTAGAAAATATTTTCAAAATTATTAAATAAATTTAATCCAAACATTGGATGCATATTATAAATTTATCCTAATTAATATTTATATACATGTAATAAATATAAAAAATTTCCAACTATAAAAGCAATAAGAGATGATGATGATATTTTCAAAACTTTTTGTAATATTGTATAATATTTGAGTTTATTTTTTAAATTAAATTAAAATAATAGATAGAAATAAATTAACTTTTAAATTTATATAGATAGGTATATTCTATTTATTAAATATTCAAAACAAAAAATAATAAATCATAAGATTTAATAAATAATTATATTCATATTTCTTATACATTATTATTTTAATATTGATACAGAGGAATAATTTTATTCAATTCTATATTTACCTTCCATCTTCGAAGATTACTTGCTATTATTACTTGTTTACTACACATTTTTTTATATATTTTTCTCTGGACCCAACCTCTCCATATTTTTTGGATTAACACTGCAAGTTCATGAAGCCTTTCTCGACGAAATTCTTCTAATTCAAATACCTGAATATATAAATGATGTGCTCATATAATTTACATATAAATATTTAGCTCAAAAAAATAGATGATATTAAAATTATAACAACAATATATAATTTTATCAAATAAGGTTGTTTTTGATTTATGAATTCCCAGGTTTAAGAATTCTTTTTCAAGTATGCAAATATTAATAAAATTGGAAAATATGAACATTAATTACAATAAATATCATATATACTCGAATATAAGCCAATCTCCTGACTTTAGAATTTGAAAATCAGTAAAAATATGAAACCCATGTATAAGCCTACATGACTTTAGCACTTAAAATTCGATAAAAATTTGAATCCAATAAATTACGTGATCTTTGACTTTTACTTACCGATATATTAATGTCATTTGTCAAAATAAATATTTTATTAAAACTTTAAATATATATGTATTATAATAATTTATTTTATATAAATACCAGTATGTTAATTTAAAAGGTAAAATTTTACTTTAACTCGAAGTGATACAGCACAGCGCAATTACATAAGATTCTTGGATTATTGTCGAGAATTTCTGTGTCACGGCGCATGAGACAGTGCAGCATCACATATCTGATGCACTTATATAAATGCAGGTTGGAGTCAACGGCGTGACATGCTCAATCACATGGGGTAAAGTAAAATTTTACTTTACTCCAAAGCGAGATTAATGTCAGTGTATGACATTATCATTAGGATGACGTAGCTTCTGAAAATATATATCAAGTTAATGAATAGTAATAAATTTTGATAATTTACATAAAAATATTTTCTTTTCATTGTTGTTATTGAATAACTGTTTTCTTTTCTGAAAAAATTTCATATTAAAGTATCACAATAAAAATTACATTAAAATAATACATCTACATTACACGGCTCCCAAGAGATCATTCGAAGTTTCATTTTCCCTTACATTGTATTTTGTCAAATTGAGTTGAGTTGAATTATCGTATTCAAATCTTTGATCGTATTTTAAAATAAGTAGATCATCCTAATAATGATGTCATACATCATTAGGATAGCATGTGCAATGTGATTTTTAGACATTAAGCGTGCAATTTCAAAGTTTTGATTTTGCTTATGATGAACTTTTTGATTTCAAACATTATTTTAGTTACTTTTTTTTAAGTTAATCAAAAGAATAAGCACTAGTAGCTAAAAATAAATATTTTATTAAAACTTTAAATATATATGTATTATAATAATTTATTTTATATAAATACCAGTATGTTAATTTAAAAGGTAAAATTTTACTTTAACTCGAAGTGATACAGCACAGCGCAATTACATAAGATTCTTGGATTATTGTCGAGAATTTCTGTGTCACGGCGCATGAGACAGTGCAGCATCACATATCTGATGCACTTATATAAATGCAGGTTGGAGTCAACGGCGTGACATGCTCAATCACATGGGGTAAAGTAAAATTTTACTTTACTCCAAAGCGAGATTAATGTCAGTGTATGACATTATCATTAGGATGACATAGCTTCTGAAAATATATATCAAGTTAATGAATAGTAATAAATTTTGATAATTTACATAAAAATATTTTCTTTTCATTGTTGTTATTGAATAACTGTTTTCTTTTCTGAAAAAATTTCATATTAAAGTATCACAATAAAAATTACATTAAAATAATACATCTACATTACACGGCTCCCAAGAGATCATTCGAAGTTTCATTTTCCCTTACATTGTATTTTGTCAAATTGAGTTGAGTTGAATTATCGTATTCAAATCTTTGATCGTATTTTAAAATAAGTAGATCATCCTAATAATGATGTCATACATCATTAGGATAGCATGTGCAATGTGATTTTTAGACATTAAGCGTGCAATTTCAAAGTTTTGATTTTGCTTATGATGAACTTTTTGATTTCAAACATTATTTTAGTTACTTTTTTTTAAGTTAATCAAAAGAATAAGCACTAGTAGCTAAAAATAAATATTTTATTAAAACTTTAAATATATATGTATTATAATAATTTATTTTATATAAATACCAGTATGTTAATTTAAAAGGTAAAATTTTACTTTAACTCGAAGTGATACAGCACAGCGCAATTACATAAGATTCTTGGATTATTGTCGAGAATTTCTGTGTCACGGCGCATGAGACAGTGCAGCATCACATATCTGATGCACTTATATAAATGCAGGTTGGAGTCAACGGCGTGACATGCTCAATCACATGGGGTAAAGTAAAATTTTACTTTACTCCAAAGCGAGATTAATGTCAGTGTATGACATTATCATTAGGATGACATAGCTTCTGAAAATATATATCAAGTTAATGAATAGTAATAAATTTTGATAATTTACATAAAAATATTTTCTTTTCATTGTTGTTATTGAATAACTGTTTTCTTTTCTGAAAAAATTTCATATTAAAGTATCACAATAAAAATTACATTAAAATAATACATCTACATTACACGGCTCCCAAGAGATCATTCGAAGTTTCATTTTCCCTTACATTGTATTTTGTCAAATTGAGTTGAGTTGAATTATCGTATTCAAATCTTTGATCGTATTTTAAAATAAGTAGATCATCCTAATAATGATGTCATACATCATTAGGATAGCATGTGCAATGTGATTTTTAGACATTAAGCGTGCAATTTCAAAGTTTTGATTTTGCTTATGATGAACTTTTTGATTTCAAACATTATTTTAGTTACTTTTTTTTAAGTTAATCAAAAGAATAAGCACTAGTAGCTAAAAATAAATATTTTATTAAAACTTTAAATATATATGTATTATAATAATTTATTTTATATAAATACCAGTATGTTAATTTAAAAGGTAAAATTTTACTTTAACTCGAAGTGATACAGCACAGCGCAATTACATAAGATTCTTGGATTATTGTCGAGAATTTCTGTGTCACGGCGCATGAGACAGTGCAGCATCACATATCTGATGCACTTATATAAATGCAGGTTGGAGTCAACGGCGTGACATGCTCAATCACATGGGGTAAAGTAAAATTTTACTTTACTCCAAAGCGAGATTAATGTCAGTGTATGACATTATCATTAGGATGACATAGCTTCTGAAAATATATATCAAGTTAATGAATAGTAATAAATTTTGATAATTTACATAAAAATATTTTCTTTTCATTGTTGTTATTGAATAACTGTTTTCTTTTCTGAAAAAATTTCATATTAAAGTATCACAATAAAAATTACATTAAAATAATACATCTACATTACACGGCTCCCAAGAGATCATTCGAAGTTTCATTTTCCCTTACATTGTATTTTGTCAAATTGAGTTGAGTTGAATTATCGTATTCAAATCTTTGATCGTATTTTAAAATAAGTAGATCATCCTAATAATGATGTCATACATCATTAGGATAGCATGTGCAATGTGATTTTTAGACATTAAGCGTGCAATTTCAAAGTTTTGATTTTGCTTATGATGAACTTTTTGATTTCAAACATTATTTTAGTACACAACCTTAATTATAAATATATACAATTCACATATGCTTCTGTCCTAGATGGTCTAAGTTTGTCTTAATCTTATACAGTTTTATGCTTCTTTGCTTATAGCATATTTCCAGGGTTGTGGAGGTTCTTAGGCTAAGTGATCATTTAATAGCCTCTCATTTCTGCTTCTTCTTAAAATTTCTATCGTTTCAGTAATTATGGGTTGCGTCTTCTGTATTACCGATCTGACCACCTTTGCTTCCTCCCATTTTATATCTAGATCTTTAGAGTATGCCTCTGTTGCCAAGGCAGTGGTCAATTTGGTTTGTGTTATATCATTTTTGTGCTCCTCTATTCTTTTACTTAATTTCTTGTCGTGACCCCTATGTATGCTGCCTCCTCTTGGGTACGTGTGTCTTTAGTTGGGATCTTGTATACTCCACTTTTCTCTAAATGGTGCCAAGGTTCCTTCTCATTTCTCAACAGATTAAAGATCGTTGAGCCTCTATACAAGTATGCTGTTAATCTCTTATAATTCTTTTTGGCAATTCTTCTAACCACCTCTAAATTCTTAATATGGTATGGTACTGGTGTGTAGTTGTTTGGGTTATTCATAATCCCATTCTGCCTGTCAGATCGTGTATTTATTTCTCTTTTTACCTTCTTTAAAACTCTCTTTAAGAAGGATTTCGTATATCCATGTTGCTGTCCTATGGTTTCAATATACATGTTAGTTCTTGATGTAGGTCTTCATCATCACTACAATATGCAATAGCCCTTCTATAAAAGCTTCTAAATGCTGACTCCTTATATCCTATCGGATCATTTGACCAACCTGGTAAAAGCACTGGCCTATATGTCGGCTTTCTATAGACATTCGTCCTGAGGTTTCCTTGGTTTATTTCAACAGTTAAATCCAAAAAATGCATGCCGGTTGTACTATGTTGGTCTTTTATCAACCTTAGTCCATACTGTTCTATGGTAAAAGCTTCAGTAAAAAAATCTATCTTACCCAGATGTTTCCATATGAACAAGATATCATCCACATAATGGACATACAACTTCATATCCACTTGGAAGATCGGGATTTTTTGCTCCTCTACTGCTCATAGGGTAATCTCTGCTAATGTCCCCGCCATTGGGCTACCAATGGGAACCCCAAACATCTGCTTGTATAATATTCCTTTAAATGCGAAGTAGGAGCCGTAACATATAAGATGTACTATTTCATGTAAAAGATATGAGATATCACTCACCTGTGGAACATTCTGTAACAGGAACCTGTAGAAATGGAGGCACATACTGGTTCTATCCTCAAAGATGGGTACAGAGTTTTGAAGTCATAAGTTGTTTATATGGAACAGTCAGAGAAGGACAGACATAGATGGAGTTTCCTCAATCAAATGACTAGATTCGGTACACCCATAAGGACAAAGAGGTTAAATATGAGAGAAATCTTATAAAGAGGATGCATGATTGGTTAAAGGAGAACCATTATATAATCACAAGGGATGACAAAACAAGGAAAATGGTGTTAATGAGGAGAGATAATTATGAGTCCTTCTTGTTTGATTATATTAACAACACAGAGTCAACACAGCTCCTCACAGATCCCACTAAAAATTTAATGAAAAAGCTTGATAAGATTGTGAAAGATAAGATCTTTCCACAGTTTTGGAAGATTCCGAAAAAGGAGGCCCCAGTATGTCCCAGGCTCTTTGCCTATGTAAAGACGCATAAGATGCCCATTGAAGCCAGACCCATAGTGGAGAAGAGACAAGTCCTACCTACCAATTTGAAAAGACGATTGGTAAATGGTTTAATCATATCTTAGGGGAGACGGAGACTTCAGCAACTTTGCAACCTTTGTACTAAATAAAATCAGGAACGTGAACACAGACCTGGAGGATGTATATACCACTTATAACTTCAAAACTCTGTACCCATCTTTGAGGATAGAACTGGTTTGCCTTCATTTCTACAGGTTCCTGTTACAGAATGTTCCACAGGCAAGTGATATCTCATATCTTTTACAAGAAATAGCACACCTTATATGTTACGGCTCCTACTTCGCATTTAAAAGAATATTATACAAGCAGATGGTTGGGGATGATGGATTTTTACCAATGATGAATGTCCCTGCCATTGGGCTACCAATGGCGAGGACATTAGCAGAGTTTACCCTACGCTCAGTAGAGGAGCAAAAAATCCCGATCTTCCAAGTGGATATGAAGTTGTATGTCCATTATGTGGATGATATCTTGTTCATATGGAAACATCTGGGTAAGATAGATTTTTTTACTGAAGCTTTTACCATAGAACAGTATGGACTAAGGTTGATAAAAGACCAACCTAGTACAACCAGTATGCATTTTTTGGATTTAACTGTTGAAATAAACTAAGGAAACCTCAGGACGAATGTCTATAGAAAGCCGACATATAGGCCAGTGCTTTTACCAGGTTGGTCAAATGATCCGATAGGATATAAGGAGTCAGCATTTAGAAGCTTTTATAGAAGGGCTATTGCATATTGTAGTGATGATGAAGACCTACATCAAGAACTAACATGTATATTGAAACCATAGGACAGCAACATGGATATACGAAATCCTTCCTAAAGAGAGTTTTAAAGAAGGTAAGAAGAGAAATACACGATCTGACAGGCAGAATGGGATTATGGATAACCCAAACAACTACACACCAGTACCATACCATATTATATTTTTTAAATACCATAGCAATTTTGTTTATCTATAATTGGAATGAATTAACAATTGTTAGAATGACTGATGATGGTGCCAAGTCAGTGAAAATGTTAGCATATAATAGTAGTAAATAAATTTCTAATACGTCTAACTGCGTATAGTGCTGTTATTTATAATGTTTAAGAGATAAGTTGAAAGCAGTTTTAAGTTGTATTGAAGTAGTATTAATCTTTTTGTTTTTATTTTTAAAAAATACAAAGTATTTGACAAAATAAACAAATTTAACATTGTAGGAACAATTGTATTTATTGAACAATTCAACTTAAATTTGTAAATAAAAGAAATGTGTTGAAAGAAAGTTCTAGATGAGATCATTCAATGTTTAACTATGGTAATTAAATTGAATTTTATACTCATAGATACAAAACATAAAAATCAACACTCAGGCAGGGATGAGAATAAACACAACTCACAGTATTTAGATAGCAGTTAGTATTTAGTTTCCTTTTATACTCATAGATGGTGAAATGCATGGTGAAATGATGATAAAATTAAGCAGAAATTTTAAAATCTTAAATTATTCACTGTAATTTTAAAGCATGAAACATATATTTAAATCTGCAATATTCTATTTGTAAATTAGAATGATATATATACATATTATATTTAATTTATTGCAGATAAGTAAAATAAAGGACATTTGTCTGTTTAGAAAAGGACAAGGACTTTCAACTACAAATAAAGTATTGTCGTTTGAAATAAAGGATAGTTGGCAACCCTAAAAATATGCCAAATAGTTGAATATGTTGATTGATCATTGTAGTTGGTTACAAAAATATTAATAGTTTGATTATAAATTTGATTTAAAAGTGTTTCATAATGTACATTTTTTTGAATTTGTAGATGTTTAAGTTCTAGATATATGATTGATAACTAATGAGGACCAAAGAAACTGAAAATGTTTTTATTTGATGTATAGAACTGTTAAATCAATAAATGTTCTTTTCCTGTTAAAAGTTTTATAAAGATTCCACATTTAAATTATTTTCTGTAAAGAATGTTTAATGAAAATGAATAGAATTGAGCTGAAGATGGCAATATAAGCCAAAATATTTCTAAAGTTTGTATATTATCATCTTTGGACTAAAGAAAATATAATGTCTTCCAGTATAGTACTCATACTGATTTAATTCATTATCCTTCTTCCTGGTTTGATAAATTTAACAGAAAAACAGGAAAGTTTTTGGCTTTCATAAAGCCACATCAGTTATATAGTTTTAAACTAGAAGATAGTTAATAAATATGTACAGTGTTCAGTTTCTTATTACAAAACAAAAGAAAAATAAATGTAGGATTAAAGTACATGGAATAACATTCATAATAAAATATACATTGTAAAAAATTAAGGTTGATATATAAAATGGGTAACTTTTACAATAAAAAATATAAAAAATAAGAATAAAATAAAAAAGGAGCATTACAATAAAAAGTTAAAATATTAACAATAAATTGAAATATTATATTATAAAAGTAAATCAATCAGAGATTATGCATCTTGCATATGAAAGCTCTTTCCTGTCTTAGGATTTACAATTTATAAAACTGCATAAAACACCCATAAAATTGAGACCAATAATCTCAAAATATACAGCATTCACTTTTCACTTAGAGAAAAAATTAGCAGCCTGGTGCCAAGAAAAAGGATACAAGTATACTGTGGAATCATCAGAACACTTTATTAAAAAATTATATGAATTTAGACCTTTACCAGATAAAATTTTATCTAATTACAACTAAACTTCAGTTATCTGTCTATAAATTTAGAAGCTGCAATTATGCAATTGTATAGAATGCTCTTAATGCTCTTTCAATCTGCAAGTATGAAACAAAAGATATCCATGAACTAACTGACATAATCTGCCACAACTTGTACTTTATTTTCCAGGGATGCTTTAGAAAATTAATTAAAAAAAAATCTGAGATAGAGGAAATTAGTGGCAGTAATGACAACTTTGAATTAAGAAAGATTGTTTTGATATTAACAAGAGAAGATATGGAATAAATTTTGTTTTCATAATAGACAAAAGGTTTACCGAAGGGAAGCTCTATGGCAGGCACACTTGCTGCAATAGTCATTAGATATCAAAGAGCAGATCCTCCCCCATAAAAAGATCATTTTCATTGGAATTGTAGATCATTTTCATTAGAAAAATTAACTTTATATTTAAACAATAAACAAAAAAGCATATACAAAATACATTTTTTAAATATTTTAATTGAGATTAAAAAAGCTGAATACACAATGACCCTTTTGTAAACCCAGTCCATACATTTTTCTGCAGTTTGAATTTATTTTGTAAATTTATATCATCAGTTTATTCAATAGCCATATTAGAGCAATAAATATACAAGTGTTTATACAGCAAGGACTCTGACCATAGACAAATTTACAACAATAACTCTTTTTGGAGTCACATCATATAATCGAATATCTGATTACCATCATGTGTTACCACTTTCCAAGACCTATTTTCTTTTATAATATTTTAAATTTTATATTAATATTTAGCTTTTTAATTTACTATATGCAATTTTTTTATTACTTTAAATATAAACACATTATTGTCAAATATCATGTAACAGCAAAGATATCTAATCATAAATAGTAAAAATTATTTAAAATATGTCATTGTTTCAAAAATTTATTAAAATAAGAAATTCATTTGTATTGTAAAAACTAATGAAATAAACCAGGGAAAATTTAACTTTAAAAGACCTTTTTAGGATTGGAAGGGAGAGAAAAGAATTTTATAACTGTCAAACAAACCATAAACAATGCCTTGAGAGAGGATCTGAAGATGAAACAACACTATAAATCATCTTGTCAGCAATGCCCACCTGCCAATCTCATTGGAAGAGAGGAGATACAATCTGACCAAATAAGATCAACAATGGATTCAAACTTCTCTCTACTGATATGATTGGAAGATTAAATAATATATTGAAAAAGTATTTAAAAATATAAATTTGAAAAAGTACTCTCTGATGAGAGACTTGACACTTCAATTTCAACTTATATGAACTTTGTCTTAAATACGACTTCTGCTACTATTGCTTTGTTCAATCGTTTTTCAATAGTGTGTATGCCATTCAAAAAAAATTTTATATTAAAAAAAAAAAGAAAATCATAGAAACACTGATCTCTCTCAAGGTATGTTCATGAATCATATGTAAAGTATCATTCCTTTTTGTTAAGATTAGGAATAAGAAATTCTCTTTAATCAGAATAAGTATTTTGTTAGTTTTGTATACTCTAATTGCATCTTCTCTTTACATAATAATGTGTTTATTTAATTGTTCATAATCTGTTAGTATTCATATAATATATATATAGCTTTTTTACTATTATAATAAATATTTTTATCTTAAGTTAACATACTTGTCTTCATTCCAATGAACTTCCAACACTTTGGATTCTGAGTATTACTTACCATACATGTCATGGTCCTTTTTCAGCCAACAATATCCAAAAACACACTTTTAGTGTGAACACTGTAAATTGTCACACCTGATGTTAGATAATCCTGACTTAACTGTCTCTGCTCTATAGTTAAACTCCTTTCTTCAATAGTAATAGTGATCCCACATTTTGTTACAAACCTACTTTTAGCCCAGTATATGTTGCAGCAAACTCCAATGGCCCATATGAGTTATAAGAAAGTGGCTTTCCATCTCTTATTCAAATGCATATATATCACTGTTCATTGAAAGAATTAAAAAATCATGAAATTAAAGAAATTTTAGATCAAGGCAGAATGTTTGGTTTCAACTACAGTTTCATACTTAACATACTCAAAAATATAGAAACAACTTAGAAATGATACTCAACAACTTAGAAATGATAAACCAAAAATTAGCATGGACAGACATTTTGGAATTTATCAGATATCTGTCATGATCCACATATATAACAAAATGAACTATACAGGGTGTTCCTAAAGTCCACCAACAAACTTTCAGGGCAAGTTCTACTTATGAAAATAAATAAAAAATGTCTTATGAACATAGTATCGGAACTATGTAATTTACTTTCTCACTTACTGCTCTAAATAGGAGTTAGACTTCTTATGTATATTTCTTAGCACTAGCGAGCAGTCCAAACAGTACTGTATTTTTCTCAAAAAATTATTTATTAAGTAACGTTTTCGACAATAATTTGCCCTCATCAGCTTATACAACAATTTGTTATTCTATTTTCGAACATAGAACATAATCGTTACAAATGAATTACAGTCAAATTAGAACACCAAACATTTAAAAATAATTTATAAAATTTACAACACAGAACTTTTTAAAGGACTTTTCCTATCAAAGGATTATAGACTTAAAAAGTTTTTAACTCTTCCTTAGAGGGTTATATACTAACTATGAGACCTATACACATTATTAATGTTATTCC
>AYEL01080910.1:0-11215 GCA_000484575.1 Olivierus martensii
CTTTTTGAAATTTTACTTATAACAAAAAAAAAAAAAGTAAAATTTCATAGATAGAAGAATGTTGTAATATCTTCAGCACATCCCATGAATATTCTCAGGCTTAAAAATCATATAATTTTGAAATTTTAATGAATTTTGTTACATAAATAAATAGTATATCTATAGATATTTCTCTAATCGAAATTGGATTCCCAATTAAAAATGAATTGGCAACTATTAATTATATTAAAAAAATAAAATAAAATAATCCCTTTACTAAAGATTTGTATTAGTTTACAAAATAATTCTATTGTTATAATAAAATTAAATTCAAAGATAACTTAAATAACTGCGAAAGAAAATTTTTTTATGGACAAGAACCAATAAATTGCCAAAATAAATTTTTATCTTACGTTTATTGACATTCACAATTTCCATTTTAATTGGAATAATATAAATATAGTGTTGCCAGTTTTTGAAATTTAATGATCAAAAAATGAACTTTGAGTAAAGTGAAGTTATTATTATTTTTTAACAATCCCTTCAATAAGATACGCGAATAAAATATATCCTTTCTCCTAATGTTTGATTTTTATAAAGTATCAAGCAAGATACGCGAATAAAATATATCCTTTCTCCTAATGTTTGATTTTTATAAAGTATCTGAATTAAATAATATGTGCAACAGGAAAAGATTCAGTTGCATGCTTCTAAGTTTTATTCTGAAAAATATTTCTATGCTTTTTAATACATAGTAAATGTTTTTTTAATGTTTTATTGCTATGAAAATCGAAATCATAACCTAAAAAAATGAAGGCATTAGTGACATTAAGCTTCTGGATTTTTTGGTTTTTCATCGACCACCGTAGTTGCGGAAACTTCCGATTTGGTGTCACTTCCTGCATCTTCAGTTGCACAGGCCAGAGATGGATATTTGGCATAAAGAGCCGCTCGATATTTTGGATGACTGATACCATACACGATAGGATTGTAACAAGCGTTAGCTTTAGCAAAAACTGAGCCCCAGATTGTTGCCAGAGGTGTCAAACGATTTCCATTAGTAAAAATACCTGACCATGCAATAGTTATATAAGGTGTCCAGGCCATGAACCACAAACCTACAGTCATCATGGCTATCTGTACCATATAAAATGCATCAAATTAATATTAATGATAAACACAAATTAATGTTTGGAAAATCAGACAAACCTTAGCCAAACGGCACTCTGCACTTTGTTTCTGTTGATCAGCATTGGCTCGCAAGGAAGCGACATTCATTTTCTTGGCTTGTTCTCGTAATGTTTTCTCGTGTGTCGCTACTGCCCTCACGATGAAAAAGTAACTGTAGATCATAGTAATTAAAGGTGTCATATATACCGCACATCCGTAGACAATGACGTAAGACATGTACGTAATTTCTTTCGTCAGATAATCTACAGTGCAACTTGTCATATTTCCTTCAGGAACGTACCTGTTGGTGTAACAAATTTTAACATATTATAGATTCAAAATATTTTAATTATTATCTTACCTGTTCCAGCCGAACATTGGTGCAATCGTCCAGGCAATAGACCATAACCAAACGAACAATATCAGAACGACTGCCTTCTTGTGAGTAAGCGGTGCAGCCGACATTCCTCGAACGATGACGTTGTACCGGTCGAGAGTGATCATAACCATTGTCCAGATGGACACACAACCAAAAAGGGATCCGGCCATACCGTATATCTCGCACATGAAAGCCCCTAGAATCCATGTTTCCGCAAAACAATTAGCAGCCATGGTGGGCATCATGAATGCCATCATCGAGAAATCTGAAAATGCTAGATTAACAATTAATAAATTCGTTGGTGTTCTAAGTGATTTCGTAGACATCATTAAGTATATAACCATCCCGTTTCCTACAACGCTTATTATTCCCAAAATTATCATGGCTATTCCTAAGAGGCTGTGCCAGAGAGGATTCATAGGTGCAAAACGGTACCAATGTTCGTGTATCATGTAAAGCATATCTGGAGGCACCATATCAACGACGGTGGCATTACGTTGATACGGATGAGACAATGCCTGAAAAGTGGCATGAGCAATGGGGCTGTTGAGTGGAGCGGATAACATTTTGGATTCCTGAAAATAACCATAAATGTGATATTTCTGCCAACATTTACTATGGAGAAAAACGTATACTTACTGTCGCACCAAAGGTTGCTGCTTTCTGATGGAATTTGAGAAGTATTTTAACGAGTGGAGGTATCACCCGCTATCATATAGCGCTATGGACCAAACACACATTCAAAAACTTCAGCAGCCAAGTTACCCTGCAGCTCTGCCAAGAAGTCACCGAATACAAGGAAGAAGGCAGAATTAAGCTTTTATTTATACCCGATAATCCGACAAATGATTAAAGCACTTCAGGCGTTATCTCTTAGAAAGCACGTAGTAGGTTTCTGATGGCGATTGGAAGAAATCTTGCAAGTTAAGGTTTATAACCTATTTATGTTATGCTAATGAAATCAGATTATTGTGCAGTTCGCGAGAAAAAATTTAATATAATTTATAATAAAAAACAAAAGAAAAATACGTAAAATGTTGGCTTACAAAATTTCAATTTTTTTAAATTTTTAAATGATATTTAAGTGTATCAATAAATTTTGTGAGTAAAATTTTCAGTTAGTTTATACTATATGAGAATATTATAGTTTAAAATAAATTATCATCACTTATACACTTAAAAGATAAAAACATCACCAAAATTTTAAGTGCTGTATTTAAATAAGAAATGAAATATAATAAAAAGTTCAGGTAAATTAATTTCTATAGATGATAAAAAATGAAAAAATTCTGCTGTATAGCCCCTGTTGATAGAAGAAGTCTTATAAGTGAGCAATCTTGTTAAAAAGTTTCACCTTCAAATGAATTATCAAGCGCCAAGTATTTATTTACGTGTTTATATTTTTAATTGTGTAATTCTTTAATTTTCAAAACAGATTAACTCAATTAAAATTTTTCTTATTTTACGAAGGATTTATATAATATTTAAAATCTAAGAATGAATTAAGGTCTACTTTATAAATCAGTGAATCTATATTTAGAACAATCGAAAATAGTAACAAAATCATAGAATTGTTTAAAAACTATTCTTGCTGTTACCGATTGAAAAGAAAAGTTTTAAAACTATTCTTTGTACAGTTTTAAATATTTTTCTATTTAAAGGTGTTAACAAAGTTTTCATTTTCGATTTTTATTTTACTTACATAAAATATTGTGTCGGGAATCAAGGCGGTACGTACGTGTTACTATGGATCAGTGTTCTCAAACCTTTCACGGTGTGCTGCGAAAAATTAAGAATGAATTATATGTATGTAATTGTATGAATCATATACAGTATATTAATAGTGAAATGTGGTTGGCTAGATATCCCTTTTGCAGTCGAACCACTGTACCGATTCCTATAAATAGGGTATCATTAGAAAAATCTAACCCTAGAATTTCTGCGACAGCCAAAATTTTCTGTCGTTATTCATAATTTAAAAATTAAGGAATAAAAATAAAATTAAAATTATAGTTTCTCTAAAAAAGACAAAATCCGCAGGTGGCGCTATAACTTAATAAGAGCTGCCATTTAATGAACCCGTGTAAGAGTATGTCTGTAATCTGAATATAATAAATAAGAATTAATATAAACAACCTGTTAATAAAAATTTGTTGTTAAATCTAAATTATTATTTAAAATAGGTGTGCCGCCAAATTTTAAAATATTAAAATGTGTTTCTCAACAGAAAAAAGGTTGAGAACCACTGCTTTGGACGAATGATATCGAGTAGTTGTGGATCCGTGGCACAAGAGGTCCAGACCCCGGGAGAATTGAAACACACGGGAGATACGATAAAGAAAATAAGAAAAGTTTATTATATAAAAATACTGCACTAAAGACGCATAAAAAAGGAGACGAAGCTGACGCTTTAAATATAGTGCCTTTAATTGTAGTTATAGAGAGGGGGCGCGCTGTGTCTAACCCGCACGTATCGGAAGGAATTCAGTTGATTTTTCTCGAGAAGGAGAAGCGGGAGACTTCAGACTCTAGATTTTTTTACTGCTTCCGTTTATCTTCCTCCTTTCTGTTTAAATCCTTAATTCTTCTAATTTCCCTTTTTTTTTTTCTTGTGAGACTTATTTATCTTCGTCCCTTTACTTCCAGATCTCGGAGACTTCTCTTTTTTTGTTCTCCTTTTTTCTCACGGTTAAGTTGTTCCGGGTATGACACCTAACTCTCGGGTTGAATTTTCATATCAGCAACAATTTACGGCGAGGCTTCGTTAATTGACTTCGATTCCTTTCTGTTTTTAATACTATTTATACAATTTTCTATAGTTTTACGGATTAATATAATAATAATGCTGTAAAACAGGTGAAATTCCTTTCTGTTTTTAATACTGTTTATACAATTTTCTATAGTTTTACGGATTAATATAATAATAATGCTGTAAAACAGGTGAATGCCGCCCATGTACTCACATTGACCAAATTTATAAATTTATTAATCTCTCTCATCGATGTGTATATAATGCATACATACACATGTATATCTGTATTTTATTTTATAAAATTATAAAAGTTTATTCATATTTACCCAAAAATTATTTGCATTTCTATAAACAGTATATAAAAAACTTTTTTTAAATATAATTTTTATCAAAAAATAAAAAAATTCAAAAACAGATTTGTACAATACTTGTGTTTTTATTCTAAACAAGATTTTTGTCATAATTAACTAATCAATAAAACAATTAATTTAAACATGATTTTAAATTTTCAAAAAATTGTGTACTTTTACAAAAATAATTGTTTCCGGGGAATTTCATTAGAAAATTGTACAAATGTCAATTTTTAATTATTTTATCTAATTAGAAAAAGTTATAAATACTGTAATAATTAAAATCACAAAAATTATCAAACATTTTATATTACACGAAGTATTTTTTTAAATATGATGTAATCAACATTTTATATATTTTTGTATTATAATCGCATAAATAAAAAATTGGGGATGATACCCGCTATTCTTGTAAAGTTGTTATCTTTGCCCTTTATTTGGGATGTATATTTGGTGTAGAAACGGTCGTTTTTGACGGAGGTGCGAAACTGTGCCCCGCACCTAAGCGGCCTCACAAGTCAGACCGCTTATTATATACAGGTAGGCCTCGATTAGTGCGAGTTCGAATAATGCGATTTTCGATTAGTGCGACTTACAAAAATGATACCGTTTTTCACTTAGTGCGAGCAAGTATTCGATTAATGCGAGTTGTAAGCATAGATCAGTCTTACTAACAAAGATCCGTCTCCTTTTATGATGTCAATTAACAAATTAATGTTAATTTTCGGCAGTAAAACTGGACGAGGAGCAGTCCAAGAACAGTCACTTGGCTTTCAAGTCTTTTATGATGTCAATTAACAAATTAATGTTAATTTTCGGTTAGTACCATTTTATGATGTCAATTAACAAATTAATGTTAATTTTCAGTTAGTAAAACTGGACGAGGAGCAATCCAAGAACAGGTCACACGATTTTGAAGGGATGAAACATCAGAAAGATGGGCTTTTTGCCGCTTGGCTTTGAAGGGGTGAAACATCAGAAAGATGGGCTTTTTGCCGTTCAAATTTTCGGTTAGTAAAACCGAACGAGGAGCAGTCCAAGAACGGTCACGGCTTTGAAGGGATGAAACATCAGAAAGATGGGCTTTTTGCTGTTAAAGATTTTGAAGGGGTGAAACATCAGAAAGATGGGCTTTTTCTGTTAACTGTGCTTTGAAGGGGTGAAACATCAGAAAGATGGGCTTTTTGCCATTAAATGTTTAACATTACTGTACTTTTGAAGGGGTGAAACATCAGAAAGATGGGCTTTTTGCCATTAACTGTTTTGAAGGGGTGAAACATCAGAAAGATGGACTTTTTCCGTTAACTGTTTGATTAGTAAAACCGGATGAGGAGCAGTCCAAGAACAGTCACTTGGCTTTGGGACAAGGAGCAGTCCAAGAACAGTCACTTGGCTTTGAAGGGGTGAAGATGAGGAGCAGTCCAAGAACGGGTCACACGATTTTGAAGGGATGAAACATCAGAAAGATGGGCTTTTTGCCCACACGAAGGGTGAAACATCAGAAAGATGGGCTTTTTTCCGTTAACTGTTTAACATGCCAGAAAGATAGGCTTTTTTGCCGTTAGATATTTAACATTACTACTATTCAGCTTGGTTAGGGTAAAAATTTTTGATTTGATTAAAAATTGATTTTTATTTTGGTTTCGATTTGGCGGTTGGTTTGATGATGGTATGAGACGCAATTCCTGGTAAGTTATTAATTTAGATGATGAACAACGATGTAAAATATGAAAATAAATATTTCTTAAACAGTTAGTATTGTGATTATTCATCGTGAGGTTGGCTAATGGCCGGAATCTCACAAAGCAAGAACCAATTATCATATTTTATATATAGTTAATACTTCGAATAGTGCGAGAAATTCGCGGAACCCATTATTTGCACTAAAGGAGGCCTACCTGTGTAAAATTTTGACTAATAATAACTTTTTTGACGATTAACCTTTTAGACAGAATTCAAATTAATTTTATATATAATCTTTGTAACACTACTCATATACAGCCCGAAACAGCATGTTTAGACATATTGGATTAAATTCCTGTAGGTAATTAATAATATCTAACGGCAAAAAAGCCTAACATTACTACTATTCAGCTTGGTTAGGGTAAAAATTTTTGATTTGATTAAAAATTGATTTTTATTTTGGTTTCGATTTGGCGGTTGGTTTGATGATGGTATGAGACGAATATTTTAGTTTTGATTTGGCGGTTGGTTTGATGATGATATGAGACGCATTTCCTGGTAAGTTATTAATTTAGATGATGAACAATGATGTAAAATACTGGTAAGTTATTAATTTAGATGATGAACAATGATGTACACAATTCCTGGTAAGTTATTAATTTAGATGATGAACAACAATGTAAAATATGAAAATAAATATTTACAATAAACTTAACACTAACTGTTTAAGAGTTATGCTGAAGTTAGCTAATGGCCGGAATCTCACACACTGTTTAAGAGTTATTCATTGTGAAGTTAGCTAATGGCCGGAATCGTTTAAGAGTTATTCATTGTGAAGTTAGCTAATGGCCGGAATCACACTAACTGTTTGAGTTATTCATTGTGAAGTTAGCTAATGGCCGGAATCTCACACAAAGCAAGAACAAATATCATATTTTATATATAGTTAATACTTCGAATAGTGCGAGAAATTCGCGGAACCCGTTATTTGCACTAAACGAGGCCTACCTGTGTAAAATTTTGACTAAATTTTTTTGACGATTAACCTTTTAGACAGAATTCAAATTAATTTTATATATATTTTTGTATATGAGTAGTGTTACAAAGATTAAACTATATATATACACATATACAGCCCGAAACAGCATGTTTAGACATATTGGATTAAATTCCTGTAGGTAATTAATGGTCGATATTTATTAACTATAACATCATTATTATAAACATTATACGACCGGTCAACTCTGATTTCAATATATATATATATATAATAAAATGTATACAAAATATAAGCAATTAAAGGTGCCAACCTAGTATTTATCAATAAGGATTTTATTGTTGAATAAATATAAGATTTAAATACTGTTTCATTGTTGCACCGTGCAACTGTTTTCAAATGTTTGGCAGTTTTCTATAGATTTCATTTATAACTGATAACTGTGTTAAAAACGTGATTTTGTACATGTTAATGATCATAGTTGGGTATTATTAGATTTCAAAATTTTCTGGGTATAATCCAGGACGCTTATACCCTTTCTACACTGGCATTAGTTAATATAGATTACAGTTAAACCGGTTTAACTTAAATGGGAATATCTAAATAGAGGATTAAATCTCGTCTACACTGCAACTCCGTAAATGTAGATTAACTCGTTAGTTCCAATTTTGTCCCACAGGTGGTCCCATCTTAATGTAAATAGGCCGATTACGTTTCACTTTACGAATTTCGCTGACATATTCCCTCCATATGTCAATTAATATATATATAGCCTGGTCTGTCCAGTTTCCCAATCTTTTTTTTCTGGTTTTCGTAGTTTCTGTGCTGGAGACATTCGAGGTGAGAGAGGCCATTTTACAAATCACGTGGTCAAAACTGGATAATCTACTTTCAGAAACAAGATTATTTTAATCCGCTTTCGCTCGACTTAATCTGGATATTTTTAATCTCCTTCGTTCTACATTGATAAACTTAATCTAGAATAACTCGTTATTTTAGATTAAAGTGCCAGTGTAGAAAGGGTATTAGGCTGGATTCATACTGGCCTTGTGACTGCGATCACGATCACGAACACGACCGTTGCTATAGAAACAGTCCCATCAGGCTTGGCTTACGCTATTCTTCGCAGTAGTGAAGCGAGGCCTGATGGGATTGTTTCTATAGCAACGGTCGCGGTCGTGGTTGCGATCGCACTCGCAAGGCCAGTGTGAATGCAGCCTTATACGGGAGACCTTTTCTTTTTCTTTCTTAATTCCGTCATGTATATTGTTAATGGTAGTTCATCAAATCAAATGAAAAGTCATATTTACTTAATTTATTTTATCAAAATAAGAGGAAAATGTACAAATAACATTTAAAAAAACTTTAAAAGTAAAATCGTCACTTTGGTGACTGGGTCCACGTTTCGGTGAATCATTGCCAATCCCTCAACTACTACTACTATTATGGAGGTTGTGGTTGAACTTTATCCTCCGAACTGATGTCCCTCAACTAATCTGAGGTCCAGCTGTTTCTTTAGCTCATCTGATTTATCTTATTGCGCATGTGCAACATTTTACCTGTGGTACTCTAAAGTTCTATTTAACACAATAAAAGTCGATGGAGCTAAATCGTCATCGGAGGAAAAAGCTCTTGCTATACCCTCCATATTAATAGGTGAAGATGAAACTAAACAAAAAGTGTTGACAGATACTTGAATAAAGAAACTTTTAAATCCAGGACATTTTAAAGATCCAGACGACTATTGAAATCCAGGACAGTCTGGGCCAATCTCGGACATATGGCAAGTCTATTATTATAGATGTTTACAAGTAAAAATTATCTTAATTTATAAAATAATCTGTTTAGGAATTTTGTTGTAAATAAGAAATATCACTCCTTAGATGTTAGAAAGGAAATCAAAAAGCAGTCTGGTGCTTCATATCGAAAAAAAAAGGAAGTCATTGACTTATTAATATAGTAGCTTTTTTAAACTTTTTAAGCACTTTTCCAATCAGGGAGATTATTAAGGAGCGGGCCAATCCCGTGTTGCATTCACACTCATGGAAGGGAGCAGGATGATGAACGATAGGAATCGCCGGGCCGGGATCAGAACCCCGAAAAAAATTTTCAGGAGATGCGAACACGGGTCCTCCTGCATGGGATGCCACTCGGTCTTCCGGCCGCCTATTAACAATAGCTATAATAGTCGGCGTAATTTGCAGCATGGAAACGCTTCGTCTTTCCATTTTGGAGGATCCGGGTTCAAATATCGGATCCCATACTTTGAAAGTATTTATCATGGGATCTGGGGCTGGCTCATCCATCACCGTCCTCCACAATCTGGCTGACCCCTCCGCAGGGATGGGAAGCCTGTGGAAAGGCTTGTTTCGCTCCGTCAGTTAGTATCCTTATAGAGTGGAAACTGGCGTTAACGGGGAAAAGACGAACAGCAGCTATAACAAAAACTTAACGACTACAATAAAAAATTCGAAAAATTTTTCTGTTATCCTTAATTGCATCCCAGATTTAAACCATGTTTTTATTGGGTCCACCATGGGACAACAAACGTGATAAAACACGTTTGTTGTCCCATGTGTGAATTGTACGAAAAATAATAAAATAAAAGAATATTTTCTTGATTGTTTTAGAGTAGAGTTAGAATATAATAAGAATTTTATGTCTTATGATATTCGAACTCTACGTTTATCCGATATTCTTAACCAACTTTTCCTACTTGCCGAAAGACATTCTGTTTGAAATGCTTTTTCTGCTAAATGCACTATCCTGGTGAAAGCTAAGAAACCTATTGTTGCAGATAATTCAAAGATATGTATAGCCAGCATTGATTAATAAAGCTGGCTTAATGTTAAATATAGTTATTGAAATTGTTTCTTACCGTAGACAAATTGGTTAAAGACAAAATTCTTTGGGGCATCCCCACATTTCTTACAGCACGTAGTCAAGACAAGAACAATGTTAAAATTTCGCTCTCTTCTTCATCTGATTCATGATCTTTTGACAACGCTTCCAGCCGTCCTAACAGTAATTGTGCGATACACAAATTATTCAAAACGCGACAATCACTATTTAAGTGATGAAAACAATGGTCATGTTGGAATAGAAGAAAGCAAAACATGCCAAATTAATGATTAAAGCCAGAGCCGGCCATAGGGTAGTCGGTGCCCTGCTGCAAAGGTCTTTTATAGCGCTCCCTATATTTTTTTAAAGACAATAGTGGCTAAATAATCTTGTAAGGCGCCCCCTATACGGTGGCGCCCTGATGCTGTGGATCACTCGCATCGCGCCGGCTCTGATTAAAGCCAGCTTTTCTAGTCGTCAGTTTATATAGAACCTAAACGCTATTTCATTAACTATTGAAAATGGGGAGATCTAATATCTTGCATATTAATATCCCTTGTGCAGAGGTGGATTTAATGGCGAGTGCCCGGGGCCCCGCCTTCTGGAGGTCCGCAAAACCCAACTTTACACATTTTTCTAATGCAATTATAATTATGTACAAGTTTTCAATCAATAGTAAAACATAATAGTATGTTGTTTATATTTGCTTATTTTTATTAACAATCAAAGCCCAAATAAAATGACAAACAATTACCTTATGCCGAATACGAATACTACACTGGAAACATTGTGAAATGTATGTAATAAATTATGTCTAGTAACCTACTTCATCTTTTGTTACTTTCTCGCATGTATTCTTAATATTGCAGAGTCGCGAATTTTAACAATACAGTAATAATAATTATGAACTAAACCTAACGTTCTAACGACTCTGCAAATTCCAGAGTTCGGCCTAAGCTCAGGTCTTACTATTTTCTAAACTAATTATAATTAAATCCAAAACAAACAAATCTATCAACACTTAACGTCTAACCGGCAAAAACGAAACAACCGGAAACTTACAA
>AYEL01080911.1:0-19180 GCA_000484575.1 Olivierus martensii
ATTCGTGGAACCAATTATTCGCGCTAATCGAGGCCTACCTGTATATTCCTAGAAGTTCTTAACCGAATACTTATTCAGCTTTCATATAGATCTAATACATTTTAGGTTTTTAGTGGAATGTATAATTTGACTTTAAGTTAATAATTAAAAATAATTTATATAAATATCATTTGATTTTTATAACTATTAACTATATTTATTAATATTTATATGACAGGTGTGGCCAAGCTTCATGTCCTACGAGCCATATAGGAGAATCTCCAATACTTGAGAGCCACAATCAGTTTCTTTTTGGGTCAATGAGAGCCCCATCAGTTTTCTCGGGTAATCTATTGTTAAGATTATCCGAGAAAACTGATAATTTTGAAACCATTGTTAGGTTCCAAAATTATTTATTACATATATTTCATATGCATTTATTTTATTTAAATGCTTACTACTTTTTACAATAAATAAACAAATTACAAATATATTATTTTTTAAAAGTAAGTAGCTATTTCCTCCACATTAACTATGACTTTCATGCTGTAGAACCACATTAAAGGTACCAAAGAGCCGCAATTTGGTTACCATTGTTATATGATTTTAGAGATTTATTTTCCGTAAATTTTTAAAGCAATAAATCAACGACAAAATTAAATTAAATAAAAGCACGATAAAAGTAAAAATATACATCTTATGTAATGATAGTAGTTAATTCGAAATTTAGAGTAAGTAGCTATTTCCTCCACATTAACTATGACTTTCATGCTGTAGAACCACATTAAAGGTACCAAAGAGCCGCAATTTGGTTACCATTGTTATATGATTTTAGAGATTTATTTTCCGTAAATTTTTAAAGCAATAAATCAACGACAAAATTAAATTTTATTTAATTTAATTTTGTCGCACGATAAAAGTAAAAATATACATCTTATGTAATGATAGTAGTTAATTCGAAATTTAGTTAGTGACTTTTGCATTAAATCGGAATCCCAATCTCATTCTTTGGAATATATTATGCATTTATAAAATGTAGGGCCGGCTCAACATATGATAGAGCGGAGCGCTCAGGGCGCCGATATTTAAGGGGCGCTAAAGAGCGCTGGCGCATTTTGTGTTTTGTTATTATTATTATTGTAATAAGACACAATTATTTTTTATACATAATATAAACGGAGAACAGACTGTAAAGTTCGATATTTTCATGAATTTATTTTATTTTTCAAAACTGACGACTTGAGGGGGCCCGACAAAAATTTTCGCTCGGGGCGCTAAAAGCATAGAGACGGTACGTTTCTGATTAACGATTAAAAACATGAGATATTCTTCAGAGATGTATCTTTTCTCTGTAACGATTAAATAATAATTATATATGTTTTATTTAAGAAAATTTAATTTCTCGATTTTATGAATTGAGTAGTTTATCTATAGACACATTGATTGAGATTACATATTATTAACAATTAATAATTCCGTTTTCTATTTCTTCGATTTGTCTACTTATATTCTTAAATTAAATATAATAATATTTTATCAATAGAATATGGCTAATCCAGTGCAATTTATAAAAGAAAAATCTGTGAAATTAAATTAAATTTCATAGATTTAGTTCAACTGATAGATACATTATATTTCTACAATATACTATAAATTTTCTTCCTTTTTATATTGAATTCGAAAGCTATTTTATTTTATTTTTAGAGTAAAGATAAAAAGAAAATTTATAAAAGGTTTAAATTTATAAAAATCTATAAAGGTTTTTTTTAAATTCACTTCTTGGGAGAAATGCATAAATGTTTTATATTTTCTATATTTTCTCTAAAAAAAGAAATTTTCAAAAATTTCACTTAATTATTAATATATTGTCTATTTAGTACAAGTAGTCATTAACAATTTAATTTTCTTTATCTGTATTGAGAAAATTAAATTTAAAGATTTGTTACGTTGAAGTTGCATCATACTGAAGTTTTATTGATTACTGTGAGTCTCATTATTGCTAGGTTAATTTAAGAAGAAAACACACTTAGATCTTGAAAGCATAATAAAGGAAAAATATATTCTATACTTTATGTAATGACTGTTATTAATTCGAAATTTAGTTAGTGACTTTTTGCATTAATCAACAATTTATAACAGGGGTGTCCAACCTTTCGGCTTCCTCGGACCACATTTGAAGAAAAAAAATTGTCTTGGGCCGCACATTAAATATACTAATTCCAACGATAGTTGGTAGCGGCCGGATGGCCACGTGGAAACCTGTTGACGTGCAACGCAGGAGAACCCGAGTCCGACATCTGAAAAGTTTTTTCGGAGTTCCGGGCCGGCCTGGCGATCCCCGTTCTTCACCATCCGGTCCCGAAATTGGTCTCGCCCCTTAGTAATCTCACTAGGAAAGGGGGCGTAAAACAACAACAACAAAAATAGATAACTGTTAAGCAAAAAGTTAGTGAATAATGTGCAATATATGATATCCATTATGACAAATAAGCAAAAATGTCGTAGTATAATAATTTTTAATTTGTTTTCATTTAGAAATTTTATTAAATCATTGAGCAGGTCAAGAAGTTTTAATTACTGAAATAAGAAATATTTTAGAAAATGGAAATGGGAAATGTAGATAGGTATTTAAATAATAAAAACTGGACTGCTTCGTTAAGTACATAAAACTTAACTTCCTTAAAATGTTTTAAGGAAATTTAAGATTTTATGTTGGGCCGCGGGTTGAACAGCCCTGATTTATAAAGATTTAAATTTAAACGGAAATTACAGCTCAATTTTAATCATATATGTAAATCTAACGGCCGAATTAGGATTATATACAGAGAGTTGACGAACCCGAAGTAAACCCTGAGTTCGTTTGGGTTGTTTTGCGAATTATTCGATATTCGTATTAACGAACATTTTCAACTCTAGTTTTTGAGCTCGAGGGTTATTTGCTATTTGTGCCACTGATGTCGAGAGTTAATGATGATTTCGTTTCTATCGGATGTTATAATTGGTTGGAGATGGTCACATGACATTAATTAGGAAAATGGAGCAAGTTCTAAATATGCGAAAACATTTCACCAATTTTGAAAAAGAATTATTAATCATAATTAGTAGAAAAATACAAAGATGTGATAGAAAACAAAAAACTAATGCAATATCGATAAAAGAGAAAGAAGAAGTTTGGAAAATTATTGGTAAGCGTTTATTCGAATATAATACTCTGATATAAATATAGTACCTGTATATCTGTATATTAAAGTCATACCTATTTATTATATAATTTGTAAATTTTTTATTGCAGAAAATGAATATAATAGCATTCCAGGCACGTCATATAGAAATAGTAAAGTTATGGGACTGCTATAAAAATTTAAAAAAGCTCGTGCTAATAATAAAATAAACATTTATCGAACAGGATTTTCTCCAATAACATATGAGCAATATCTTTTCGTAACCGATATCGACATATAAAATCATAATCGTCTAATTCCTTGAAATAGTTTTTCCTTCGCATTATAATACAGTGATACCTCGGATCACGTACAAATCGGTTTACGAACATCCTTTGCGAACAAATTTTGCTTCGCTTTACGAACGATGCTTCGATTCACGACCACACGCACGAGCGCATGGAGCGCACAAAACCCTGCGCACAGCCTCGCCCCAGCAACAATCCAGTTCGTCCAGCTCACATGGGTACAGTAAAGTTCCAACAAGTGTTGATATTTTAGTTTTTTTTTTCTGTATTTAATTAAATTTATCCCTTATTATGGCTCCCAAAAAAGTTAGTGAAGGTGGTGTTAAACATGCTTTTTTCTAATATTACTGTTATATTTATTTCCTTTCTGTATTATTTCTACACAAAGCCATAACATGTTAAAAATTTTTTCTAGGACAAAAAACGTATTATTTGGATTTACATTAATTGCAATGGGAAAAATTGATTCGGATTACGAACTTTTCGGATCACGAACAGGGTCAAGGAACGGATTGTGTTCGTGAACCGAGGTATCACTGTACATCATTTCGTTCTCACTACAGCACACGATATCCATTTTAATCTAATGCGCATGCGTTAAACCTGAGTTTCTCAAACAACCGAGCTATCAGCTAGGGTAGTTCGTTTGACTCGAGGTTGTTTCATTTGACTCGGAACGAAGTTGGTGAATACGAATTCAGCTATAACTCCTCATATGAGGAATTATAGCTAAATTCGTATTCACCAAGTTCGTTCCGAGTGAAATGAAACTACCCTAGCTGATAGCTGGGTTGTTTGAGAAACTCAGGGTTAACGCATGCGCATTAGATTAAAAATGGATATCATGTGCTGTAGTGAGAACGAAATGATGTATTATAATTCGAAGGAAAAACTATTTCAAGGAATTAGACGATTGTGAGTTTATATATCGATATCACTTACGAAAAGATATTGTTCATATGTTATTGGAGAAAATCCTGTTCGATAACGCCTGTATTCACCATCTCGAGTTATTGGTACAGTTAGGATTATGTCAAATTTAACCATATATGTTAATTACAGGAAAACCTGTGTTGATGGCCACCTGAGTTAGGTGGCCAACCTGCAAGTCGTGGCCACCTTAATATCCGCCCACCGCTGCCCGAGCATATTGCGGGTTTTTTGAACTGTATAAAATGGTCATCTGTATTCCGTGGCATGGCCAGTGATATTTAATTTCTGTACTTGTGTGCAACATCTACTAGGTGGCCAGCAAATCGTGTTTTGATTAGAAATGTCAGATGAGCGATCTTTACACCCTATTGGGCTAGTTTTGTAGAGTTGTTTTAGAATACTACACTGTATATTAATTATTTTGAAATAAAATGTTCTTTTAGTAAGTTATTTCAGTTAAAAATTGTTATAAATATGTCATTAAGTATTTCACATTGAAAATTCTGTAGTTATTTACATATTTACTTATAAATAAAATTAATTATTATTTTCAAGTACAGTATATTAAATATATATTAAAAATTGTAAAAATAATTAATTTTATTTCCTGTATTACTGTACTACTATTATTACTATTATTAGATATTTCCTGTACAGTACTGAAAATTGATCATTCATCTGTGTTATAACAATAATTAGAATTTGAAATCTGGGGGCACTGCCGTGCCCCCGCCAAGTCAAGGAAGCACGGCCGTACCATCCTTTTCTGGAAGGAACTCAGGGTACTTTTTGAGACCTCCATATCTTTGTATTGGAGTTGCCCAAGAACCTGAAATTTCTTTTTATCTAGAGCAGTTGGTAAACGGAACGAAATCTCTAAATTTCACAATTCTACCTTTTCTAATTCAAAAGATATATGTACTCAAAATTTCGTTTTTTCGACACTGACCGATCATCAAAAATCAGCGACAATGACCGATCATCAAAAATCAGTGGTACTTCTAGCAGCCCTAGAAACTTGAAATTTGGGATAAAGATAGTGTTTAGGGTACAAAGAAATGAAAAATTAAAAAATCCGGAAAATCCGCTTTCGCAGCAGCAGTACGTTGACGTTCCCTCGTTCGCTGTCGCCAACCTTAATTGTTAATTCTACAAATAATAAACAAAGATAAGCCTATAGGGAAGTTTTATGAACATTAATCCAAAATAATGTATAACTCACAAAAAGAAGTGAAATCCCATCAAAAAACATTTCATGTAAAAAATGTAGCCAAGTCTCGTGCCTCTTTATCCGTAAAAAGTTGTGAGATATCATGAGAGCCAAGTCTAGCGCCCTTATTTACTCTGACACTTTTATTCACAAATCACTCCAAGTCATTGTATCTTTAGTTAAAGAACATTTTGTGACTTGGCAATTACGCAGCACGAGAATGTGACGGCTATTGCTTACATTTTAATATTCACGTTTATTAGTAAACTATTGCATAAGATAATACAATATTTATATAGGAACTAAACATGTATGTATTTATAAAGTATATTTAATATTTTACATAACATTGTAAAGTTGTAAGGCTGTGAGTTGTAACTTCCTTATGCTGCGTAATTGCCAAATCACAAAATGTTCTTTAACTAAAGATACAATGACTTGGAGTGATTTGTGAATAAAAGTGTCAGAGTAAATAAGGGCGCTAGACTTGGCTCTCATGATATCTCACAACTTTTTACGGATAAAGAGGCATGAGACTTGGCTACATTTTTTACATGAAATGTTTTTTGATGGGATTAACATTTCATTTTCTGTTTTCTCCATAATTTTGAATTAGTTTTAGGCTGTAGTTTTGCGGTTGTTATGCAATAAAATTTTATGTCATTTGGCAATTCTGGTTTCGATTTTAGATCTGCTATTCGATAGGTGCAATTAAATTATTAAATAAATTTTTATTGCAATTTAACTACAAAACAAGTGTTTTAATGCAAGTAGATTGCTTTGTGATGCCAGCAAACAAGAACAAACCCAATTTCCTTGATCTGGAACAACAATACAAGGTAATTAAAACTAAAGAATCAAAAACGTAATATCGGTTCGCGTGAATTAGCGAAAGAATTTGGATGCGGAAAAGGCCAAATCCAGAACATCTTAAAGAAAAACTACAGGTCATTGAAGAGTTCGAATGGACTTTAAGCCAAGATAGGAAATTACGCTGAAAAACTCGGATCTGTTGAACTAATTGAATATTCTGCTAATTTGTTAGATCTATCAGCTGAGCGTTCTAAAAGTGAAAAAATCCAGAAAACAGACATTAATCAGTGATTTCTTTCCTTAGATTTAATTAATAATGTGAAACTGTGTTATACTATTTTAAACTTTGATAATTTAATAAATTTTTAGCTAACCTGTGTTTGAGGCCACATTCTCACCCGCCCAAAGCTGGCCACTTAGCACAGGTTTTCCTATACATGCATTTTTTCATTTAAATATGATACAAAAGTTTATAATTATTTATATGCATTTAAAAATTTTTATTTCAATATGAATTTGTGATTAATAAATAAAGAATTAGAGAAATGGAAGAACTAGACGTATTTTAGAAAAATATACAGTATGCTCATAACTTATTATATAATTTATTTAATTCGAAATTAAATAAATTGCTTAAAGCTAAATAAACACAGTTAAATACAATAAAAAGGTTTTGATTTCAGGTTTCTGGATTTTAATTTTTTTATCGAAAATTTAATTTCATGTTATTCTAAAAACATGTAGTATAAAATTTAATTTTAATCGGGCAGTATTTATTTTAAACTTGATTTTATGTTTCTTTAACTTTACGTATTTCTCTGTTCTCGTTTTACTTTTTTAGTCCTGAAAACGAAAGTCTATCCGGTTTTACATTTTGTAATTTAATTCTTAGAATTTTTTATTCAGGCAAAGATATTCTTCCTTTTAGTAATTTCAAAGTCTAAAAATACATACATAAATAAATTCTTACAATAATTTCCTTTACAGACGGTGCCCGCTTAACATGCTTTTGAATAATATAATTTATTTTTAAAAAATTTTTATAAATATTGTAACGTCATTGTCTCCGAAACAATATAGGAAAATCAATTGGCGGAATTGTTTTATGCTGCAAAATGTAAATAACACAAATGCAAATAACAGTTCACTGATAAAAAAAAACGTTGATAATACTGTATTTATGTATGTATACTTTTCTTTTATCACTTACGTATTTATTTTTGTATTTTAATAGAACGCCGATATATATATATTGTTGAATAGCGTATTTTTCTATGAAATATTCAAAATATGCTAGTGATGATAAATAAATTTACTTCCATATATTGGATATGCAATGAAAGATACAAAGATGTATATAAAAAATATTCCGCTTTTTTTAATATTGTGTAAGTAATATATTAATAGTGTATATCAGCGCTTCTCATATTTTTCAAAGTGAGATCCAAATTGCGTAGAAGGCAGTTCTTTACAACCCACCATAAAATTTTAAATTAAAATGCAAACAGATTAAATATGATATTGCAGTATTTATATTGCTTGAAAAATCTTTTTTTTTTTAATTTATTACGATACAAAAGTGAAAAATAAAGCCTTATCAATAGATGATGTGCGGCTTAGCGACCAACTTTTTGTTCGCGACCCATAGATTGAGAAGCGCTGCTTTATGTAGATCAATTGCGAAATCAATACAATAAAAAAATTTATAATATATTGATATAGTCTGCCGGATTGTCCGCGTGGAAACCATCGATAGTTGAAATGCTTCAGTTTTCCACTCTAGACGTTACGAGTTCGATTCTCGAGTCCCACCCCTTGGGAAAATTCATTCATGTGTCCGGATCCAGCATGTCGATTCCCGTCCTGTACAATCCGGATGACCTTCCGCAGGAAATTGCACCTCCACTTAATAATCATCATCACTGATTAGAAAGTGGCGTCCTCTATTGACAAAAAATATATTAATATATTGTATATTTATTTACTATATGTGGATATAAATAAAAAATATTAAAATATGAAAAACAGCCGAAAACAATTTCCTACTTTTCGTCATTTTTTGATAGAAATGCTAGTACAGTATATGTTACGACAGACATCATAACTTCAAACAACTCGAATATTTATGGAAGCTTGGTCTCTGGATTTTTTTGTCAACAAATTACTCCACTTTGAAATCTGTTGATCACTTAGTACAGACAACTGATCTGTTGATTTGTTGTCTGTGCTAAGTGAGGATCATATAGGCCTAATTATAGGGTGCAAACCTTTTTTGTAAGAATTAGCTGGATTATAAAGGACAGAACCAATGGTCTAAGCCCGGATTCCCTGAATAAATTTTACAAGGGATGGGACCTATAACTGACCTCTGGCCAGAAAGATTGAAGCGTTTTCACTCAGCCAATCCAACCGAATGTTTGATCGTTATTACGCACTACAACGCATTTTTTTCAACAGATATCGCCACTTTCCATTCTGTAAAAATACTAAGTGACAGTGCGAAACATGCCCTTCCACAAGCTGCCCATCCCTGCGGAGGAATCAGCCGAATTGTTGAGGATGGGTAAAATGTGGATTGACAAGATGGCCCAGACTCCATGATAAACATTTTCAAGAGGTGAGACCTAAGACTCGAACCCGGTCCTTCAGAATAGAAAGCCAAAGCGTTTCTGTGCTGCCAATCTAGCTGACCATTGCGGTGCATTTTACTCAAGGATTTAATTTAATAATACAGTATTAATGTATCTGTAGGCATCTTTGCTTATTATCCATATCATAAATGAACGGGCGCTAACAGAAATCCCGAGTCCCGATACAAACCAGGTTTTGGGGCCCCTATATATATATGTTTTTTCCTTTTCTCCTCTGTAAGATATCAAAACCATACATATTACATATATTTTATACATAGATTATTCAAAATTTTATTCAGACTTTAAATTTTGTTTAAAAAGTATACTATATGCAATATGAAAAAATTGAGGTTCGAACGAATTTTATTTTTTTAGGCTGAACTCACACGAACCACCACAGAACCATACCACGACCACAAAAAGGTGGTTGCTTGTGGACGGTCGTGAATTATAATTATATTAATATAGAAACGCAATAATCTACTCAGCAAGGAAGGTTAGACAACCCGGAAATTCAAAAAATTCTGAAACTTTGTTTGCGAGTAGCGTAGTTCATCCTTAACACAAAACTATTTTTTGTTTTTGCCAAATAAAGTTATGAAGGGGGTGAAATAACCTCTAGAAAAAAAGCGTTTTCAAACGAAAATCCAGGCGACGCTGATTACCAGATTTACTATTTACCAGCGTTTTCTACAGGCGCTAGTATATTTGACTGATGTATTGTTGTTCCAAGTTATGTTTTATCTGTTATTTTTCAATACAACAATACATCAGTCAAATATACTAGCGCCTGTAGACAACGCCGATAAATAGTAAATCTGGTAATCAGCGCCGCCTGGATTTTCGTTTCAAACGCTTTTTTTTCGAGAGGTTATTTCACCCCCTCATAACATTATTTGGCAAAAACAAAAAATAGTTTTGTGTTAAGGATGAACTACGCTACTCGCGCACAAAATTTCAGAATTTTTTGAATTTCCGGGTTGCCTAACCTTCCTTGTCAGATGGACCACTAACTGAAGTCGGTTTCAACAGCTGTCGCAACTTGTGGTCGATATCATCCACAAAATTGTGGTCGTCATTGGTTGAGCGCAACTCACACAGTGCAATTAGCCGACAACTAGCCGCCGACAGTGCTTCTGTCAATCAGCCGTCGGTAACGGACTGTGCATATACGGACTTCAACCGACCGCAGCTTGTGGTTCGCCAGTGCTTGATTTCGACCACAGCACAGCCACCGTTTTGTGGTCGTGTTGTGGTTCGTGTGAATTCAGCCTTAATTATATTTTAGAAGAAATTCTTTAAAATATCGGTTTTTTCGAAGAATAACTTCATAGGCTCATGGAACTAAGTTTGGGAAACGCCCCTTACTTTTTAAAAAAATTTTTTTTCACGTCGGTTATAACAAAAAATTTTCCTAGTCCCAATCGTTTCGTTATAAACGTATTCCATTGTATATATCTCATTCCTCTTAAAAAGTTGTGGGCCCTGTCGGTCTGTCAGTTTAAATCAGGGATGTCCAACCTTTCGACTTCCTTGGGCCACATTTGAAGAAAAAAAGTTGTTTTGGGCCACACACAAAATATACTATATCTAACGATAATTGTTAAATAAAAAAGTTAATAAATAATGTGTAATATATGATATTCATCGTGACAAATAATCAAAAATGTCATAACATAATAATCTTTGACTTCTTATTGTTCAGAAATTTTTTCAAATCATTGAGGGGGTCAAAAAGTTTTAATCACTGAAATTAGAAATATTTTAAAAAATGGAAATAGGAAATGTATATAGATATTTGAATAATAAAAACTTCATTAAATACATAAAAATCTCCATGTTTTAAGAAAGTTTGCAATTTTATGGTGAGCCGCATTCATTACTGCGTTGCGCCGCGGGTTGGACAGACCTGGTTTAAATGAATTCCTTACGTCTAATTATCATAATTAATTCTTATTTTAACTGTTTAGAATACAAAAATTTTACTTTACATTTTTATAATACAATTTTAATTCTATATATCTTATAGTGCGCAGTTACTTAAACAAAGTAGAAAAAATTCTTATTGTCAGGAAGCTTCTCGGGACCCTCAATCTTCTACGAGCCCAGTTAATTTGTCCCGATTTTTCCCCCGTCTCGCGCCAGTGGAAATGAGCTTACTAGGTATTCATTTTTTTTTGCATATTTTACGCCCCTTTCCAATCGGAGATTACTAAGGGGGCAGGGACAGTTCCAACCACGGGCTGCACCCACACCCGTGGAGGGGGCCAGATGGTGAAGGATAGGGATCATCGGGCTGGGCCCAGTACCCCGAAAAATTTCGGGACCAGTCCCGGGACGCAAACTCGGGTCTTTCTGAGTGGCACGCCAACGCGTTACCACTCGGCCATTCGGCCGCCGCTAGGTATTCATTGTAACACAGTGAATTTTAGATGTTGGGTTCAAGCCTCATTTATCAATGATGCTGTTTAATTTTAAGGATGTTTTAAAATTATTTCCTATATTTTCAGACCAATTTCCATGAAATATAGCTTTAGCAATTCGTGATTGGTGCATCAAAAACGAATTGGTCAGATTGGACTTTTAATGCCACTCCTCATTCAAAGACGATTACTAAGTCGGCCGGATTGGCCGCGTGGAAACGCTTCGGCTTTCCAATCTGGACGGCCCGGGTTCGAATTTCGGGTCCCATCCCTTGAAAATATTTATCATGGGGTCCGGTGCCCGGCCCGTCGATCACCGTCCTCCACAATCCGGCTGACCCATCCACAGGGGTGGGAAGCCTGTGGAAGGGCTTGTTTCGTCTCGTCACTTAGTATTCTCCCTGATTGGAAAGTGGCGTCATCTGTTAAAAAAAAATGACGATTAATAATAGACGATGCTATATCACTAAAATAGCTCAAAAAACCACACAGAAAAGAAAAAAAAGATGTTGATTATTAATAAATAGATTAAGTCAATCTCTACCATTGGCATCCCTTAGTACATCAGTGATAAGTCCTGTTACTGTATAGTGGAATTTGAAATGAAGAACCAGATCAAAATAAATTTTTCAAGAGATTAGTCGTGGATTCGATCCTCAGTTCCCTTAGTGAAAAACTGCAGTGATCCCATGCAGCCAATCCGGCCGACAATACATCATTAGAGTAAATAAAAATATCGTTGATTTTTAAGGGCGTCATATTAAATCTATCATTCTGATTTTGAAAAACTCTTATTAAATTTATAATCTGTGATCTCAAAAACCCCCTAAATATTAATTTTCGCCTAAATAGGATTAACATCAAAATTCCGTAAAATTTGGGGATCATTTTATTGAATCTTTTTGATCATAATTTTTTCAATCAATATGTAAAGGGCGTTTCTCCACATGAAACACTCAAATGATCAAGAAATAACGTTTTTAAAAATTTCATAATCATAGGAAATAGAATTTTACCCTTTTCTGGGGATGGAATTTCCGATTGCTTGGTTTTTGCAAACCAAATTCGGTCATTCTATAGTAACTCCAAATTTTAGCCTTCTAAGTCGTACGGAAGCACAAAATTTGAGTGGACACACGGTACATACATTAGCTACATACATGCATGATCCGTAAGCTTTTATATATAAGATCAGCATTTCCCAGATGTTATTCTGCGGAACTCCAGGCGTCAAGGAATGCCATTTGGATCCCCCTTTTACTAGTATATTCGCCGATCTGCGGGAGTCCGCGAATAAGCGCAAAAGCTCCGTGAATATCGATTTTGTGGTTACAAATAATTTTTCGCGAATAGTCGAATACTGAATCCGCGAATAACGAGAATCGACTGTATATTTTTTCTTTCTTTATGTTTCGTATTATTAATATTCTTAATAAAAATCAAGTTTATGTGGAATGAAAGAAAGTTATTTGTTTTTAATTGGTTTTGGAACGTAACTCCTTTTTATATTGGCTTCAGGTCTCATATAACACGATGTTTTTTAGGAACCTATCTACTGTTATAGGAGGGATACCTGAACTAGCTTAGAAATATGAAGTCAGTCACTCAAATTTTTTGTTATTAATACACAGAATGTTTCTTAGCACATGTACCACCTCTTTTTCTCGGAAACGCGATGAGATAGGAAGTAGTGGAAAAATTTTGATGACCAAAGTATATCCGAAGAATCAAATGGGCATTATAAAAATTTTATGGGCCCATCGGATGTAGGGGCACAAGCGGTCAAATTTGAAATCTCCAATGGAAGCCAATGCCGATTTTGGCATAATTGGATAGAACTGTGAAAAACAAGCAACTTTTGTTTTGAAAGTTTTTTAATATCACCTACGAATTGTGAGATATCACAAAAAAAAGATGCCGCTGCAGGTACCGCCGATTGAACTATTCAATCAACAACAAGAAGAAATATCTGATAGAGGGCATCTGTGTACATTGCAGAACATTACTGACACAGCAAAGAGCAATATTATGCAGAGTTAAGGCCAATTCTGGTACTCGGTAGTAGAATGCGAACCGCAGGTGCGACAAGTCTTTCAAATCACAGTTCGGCATGGAGCCATACTCAAGAATAAGGGTTTCAGTCCTTTATGAGCGCCATGTATATACACAGATGCCCTCTATCAGATTCTTCCTATTATTATTGCTTGAATAGCCCAATCGGCGGTATATGCGGCGGCATCTTTTTTGTGATATATCACAATTTGTAAGTGATACTTAAAAACGTTCAAAAACAAATGTTGTTTGTTTTTCACAGTTCTATCCAATTATGCCAAAATCGGCATTGTATAGTTGACTCCTTGTGTCCCTACTTCCGATGGGCCCACAAAATTTTTATATATGACCCCTTGTGCCCCTACTTCCTATGGGCCCACAAAATTTTTATCATGCCCCCCCTGTAAAAAATATTAAAAAACTTTCAAACAAAAGTTGTTTGTTTTTCACAGTTCTATCCAATTATGCCAAAATCGGCATTGGTTTCCATTGGAGATTTCATAGTTGATCCCTTGTGCCCCTACTTCTGATGGACCCACAAAATTTTTATCATGCCCATTCGATTCTTCGTACTTCCGATGGGTCCACAAAATTTTTATGATGTCCATTCGATTCTTCGGATATACTTTGGTCATCAAAATTTTTCCACTACTTCCTATCTCATCGTTTCCGAGAAAAAAGGGTGGTACGTGTGCTAAGAAACACCCTGTATATGTTACGGCCAATGCCCGACGTCTAACCAATTCGCGAAAGAGCTGGTCATAGAAGCACCCTGTATATGTTACGGCCAATGCCCGACGTCTAACCAATTCGCGAAAGAGCTGGTCACTATTAGATTTGGCCGGCCAATTCGCGATGCGGTCGACAATCAATGGCCAATTCGAGAATTATCCAAGAAAAAGAAGTTTTGCGGAGCTAAGTAGCGGAGTGCATTCATGAGAATTTTGGCTTATTCATCAGTGTGAATGGGATTGTCTGTCACATCACATGTTGGTCTTACAATACTGATGCAAGAGATTATAGAACTTACCCACCCATTAATGTGAATGGAATCGTTCTTTAAAGTAAGGAAAAGGACAGAGATGTCTTTTGCAAGATTTCTGTAACCAATTTATCATAATGCATTATGGATTTATTTTTTGTATTTTTTCTTAAGATAAAAAAATAAAAATGAAATACCATATTTATAAACAATTCTGGCAAAGACTGTAAATTTTTAATATTTTATTATACTGCATAATATAATATTTTCAGCTTTATATATAACTTTTTGTGCGAATCTATTGTTTGTTTAAAGAATCTATATTATAATTAGTCAAACGTGGCTGGCTGGAGTCTGTTTTTCGGACGAACCACTGTACCGATTTCTATAAATAGAGTATCGTTAGAAAGGTCTAATTTTCGGATATCTGCGACAACAGATCTTTTCTTAATCTGGCCAATTTTTAGGGCCCTAGGGGCCGAATTTTTATTTTGTGACAATAAATATCAATAGATGTCGCTAAGTGTCAAAGAAAGGGGGCAACAGATAACTTACCTGCATTACTATTATTGGATTTTTACAGAATTACTTAGCTAAAAGAATTATCACTGATTATGATACAGGATACAGTTCGGCTAACCCTTTCACACGTTATTTAACCTTTTCATTGGATGTTTTATTTTAAAGGAAATTTTATGTTGAATTTGCAGTTATACCTGTTCTACATCCATAATTACGATGGTGATATATTACATATATCTCAAATGAAATTTGCTTATATTTTATCACACAAAGAAATTATAACCATTCATCATGCTGTAAACTACCCCCTTCACGAGGGTGCAGCCCCACCCCACTGGGACCCCGGTACCCGTGGGGAGATGAAACTGGGTGCAACCCACCGAGGAAATGAAACCGGGCCTCAAGGGCCCGGGCTCGTTAGGGGTGGGCCCCATCCAACGGGGGCCTCTTGATCCCTGGTGGGTGCAGCCCCACCCCACCGGGGAGATGAAACCTAATGGGTCCCACGGGCCTGGGGCCCCCGCGGGCCCACCCGTGGAGTGGGGCTCTTAATCTGGCCAATTTTTAGGGCCCTAGGGGCCGAATTTTTATTTTGTGACAATAAATATCAATAGATGTCGCTAAGTGTCAAAGAAAGGGGGCAACAGATAACTTACCTGCATTACTATTATTGGATTTTTACAGAATTACTTAGCTAAAAGAATTATCACTGATTATGATACAGGATACAGTTCGGCTAACCCTTTCACACGTTATTTAACCTTTTCATTGGATGTTTTATTTTAAAGGAAATTTTATGTTGAATTTGCAGTTATACCTGTTCTACATCCATAATTACGATGGTGATATATTACATATATCTCAAATGAAATTTGCTTATATTTTATCACACAAAGAAATTACCAAATGAAATTTGCTTATATTTTATCACACAGAAATTATAACCATTCACAATCTGTAACTAACTCCCTTCAAGGGGTGCAGCCCCACCCCACAGGGACCCCGGTGCCCGTGGGAAGATGAAGGGTGCAGCCCCACCCCACTGGGACCCCGGTACCCGTGGGGAGATGAAACTGGGTGCAACCCACCGAGGAAATGAAACCGGGCCTCAAGGGCCCGGGCTCGTTAGGGGTGGGCCCCATCCAACGGGGGCCTCTTGATCCCTGGTGGGTGCAGCCCCACCCCACCGGGGAGATGAAACCTAATGGGTCCCACGGGCCTGGGGCCCCCGCGGGCCCACCCGTGGAGTGGGGCTGTCGGGGACACGGCGTCCGTGGGGTGCAGCCTCGACAGGCCTCCGTGCAATTACTACACATTTGAACTAATGCTTAATAAAATATATAGAAAATAAATTTGCAAGATAAGCTATTATTATACAATATGCTGTTATATAAAGTATTATAAGTTAGATTAGATCACAACAGTATATTTCCGCTCATTTATATGAGCGGGGAATTGATCACAACAGTACAGTATATTTCCACTCATTTATACAGTATGAGCGGGGAATTTCTAGTATAGCAAATATTTTCAAAAATTTAGCACAGTTTTTAATATCTTTATTCATTTAATTTCACAGTTGTTAATTCACAAAATTTTAAATATCATTTTAATTTTAATATATCGATAATAAAGTGCATTTTATAGCTATTTATTATATATTAGTTTTAATTATTTGGTTTTTATTTTTAAGATTAAAATTAAGAAAATTCATTTTTCTTTTTGAAATGATTTTTCTAACTATAAACCACGTTACTACTGTTTTCTTTGGTGGGTTTTTCAACTGGAAAGCCATTTTTCAATTTAAATAAAACTATTTGAATACTGATTAACTTTTCTTTGTTTTCGAATTCATTTTTTCGACTTTGACTAAACTAAAAAAATTTTCACAGTGGTAATAACACGAGTTAGAATTGGTGTGATCAATTCCCGTAACTGCATGATCAGCTCCGCTAAACTTCTAACTTTGGCTACTTTTCTAGGAAAATTCTCGAATTGGGCATTGATTGTCGGCCGCATTGCAAATTGGCAGGCCAAAGCCCGAAATAGTGGTAAATTCTTATATATTTCGGGCTTTGGCCAAATCTAGAAGTGACTAACCATTTCGTAAATTGGCTAGATTTCGGGCATTGGCCATAACATACATAAACGGAAATATATTTTCCAGGCATAGATCAAAGCATTCATGAACATTTTAAGTCATTATTTTGTACAGTGAAGTTTTAAAATGGGATTAATGAGATTGTAATCCTTACATAAGGAAACCAAAGCAACTATTGTATTTCATCATTTAAATATTAATGTTAACTATGCAACAAACATATTGTTTTTTGTTTTATATTTTGTTTTTGAAGTTCTAGAAATTTCACATTATAAAATGTGAAATTTCAAAATTGAAATTGGAAGATAAAGAAGTATCTAATCAATTTTATAATTTATAAATATTCATTGTTTCTGAGGCTTCTGATTTTTTTATTTGTTTTATTTTTTCTGGAATTCGAAACATACGCTTTTGAAATTTCTCAAAAATATATATCATTTTTATTTCTTAACTCAATAAAGTCATCTCAGAACCGAACTGAGCTAAGAAAATTTCGTCAGGAGAAAAGAATCCTTTGAGTGATCATTTTCACAAGGTAAAAAAATGATAAATTACCATGATTGTAGTCTAAAATCTATTATAATCCCGATGTTCAGTTCAGTTTTCTGGTAAAGGATTTCAGTTTACCTCGTGTATATTTCCAAAAAGTGTCCATTCATCATACCAGAAATAAGTGACAATTTCAAGCAAGAGTTAAGAAAGAAACCATCAGCAGCAATGCAATAATTATTTTCTGCATATTTTAAATTTTAAAACTTGTACACTGATTTTGAGCTTTTTATAATTTCTTTGTCCATTTTAAAGGTAAAGCTAATGGATCTAAGTACCAAGAAAGTAAAATTCAATTCGAAACAGCAAAAGATAAATATAAATATATATTCAAAAGATAACAGCATATGATTATGACTCAACAAATCCAGTTTTGATTTGAAATGAATTTTACTTATTACATAATATTGTAATAATAATACGATAAAACTTTTATGAATAATAATAGTTATATTTAATCCACAATATTCAATCTATATATATAAAATACAATGTTTTGTTAAAATACAGGGCGCTTCCAGTTGGCAAGCAGCTTACTAATCGCTTCTCAGCAAACCGTCCTGTTGGAATGAGCTGCCTAATTGGATGGTTTGCTTACTTTGAACGACGTCATCAGTCGTTAACTTCGCTGTTAAGGCTCCTTTCACACTACCAACGACAACGACCAAAGACTAACGACAACGATCAAAGACTAAAGATAACAACCAAAAAAAAAGATTACTTAATTTAACTTATCGCTTAGCTGTTCACATCTGTTCGAACACGACTACGATGATTTATATCGAGCATGTGCAAACGTTTGTTTTAATAGTCAGCAAATATGGATCCATTTGTGCTAACATTAATCCTTCGACAAAAAAAATTAAATTATTAATAAATCTCGATAATCTTTACGAGAAACATCATACAGCAAAGGTCTCTTTTACGGCCGAAATCAATTTCCTCCATTTTACTTTATAAAAATGATTCTTCCTGATTGGTCGAAGTAGAACGACAACGACTAAATCTTAAATTTTGGTCAAGATCAGAACTAGAGACACCGACCGTTTCAGGAAGACGACGACTAACAGAAACAAGTGTGAACACAGATTACTAATACAGATGGGACACTTAGCTAAAAACAAGGAAATTTCAGTACCACAGCGCGTCCTCAGTTAGGTGATTTAGTGTATTTTTTTCTTAAATGTAAAAGTTTTATAATTTTTCAAGACATTGACTAGTATTAATATTTCCAAAATCATTTAAATAATAATGGATAATTTGTTATTTTAAAATATAGAATTATATTGAATAATAATATTACAATAGTAATCTATTTCCCACAAGCAGCTTTGGTTTCTAGTAGCCATCTTGTTTTTCTTAAGACGTTTGATCGTAGCTCGTGGATCTTAGTTATTTATAAAAGGTATTGTAGTGCAGATTTGAATTTATGGGCCATATCCTCCTTCATATAAACAGGAAGAAGAAGAAGGAGATTGGAATTTATAATATTATACAACGTATTACCTGCTGAG
>AYEL01080912.1:0-10431 GCA_000484575.1 Olivierus martensii
TCGCGTCCAGTCGCGCCGCGGTCAGATTGTTTTAGATCACGTAGTTCTGTCGGTGGGCGGCGAATCTTCAATTCTCTAATCTATAGTTTTTGGAGTGAATCTTTAACATAACGGAATTGTCGATTTGTATTTTATACATTAGTCGGTGGGCGGCGAATCTTCAATTCTCTAATATATACAGATGGCGCCACGCGACGCCGCGCTTCTCGCCCACACGTAAGCCCGACTTTTACCTCATTTAGCATTCGTCATTACAATAAACTTCCATTCAACTTCAGTGATCTTGCGTTTGGAAACATCCATGTGCGAAGCTGTCATCCCTATTTTGTCATAGGACTCGCGTTCGTCATTACAATAAACTTCCATTCAACTTCAGTGATCTTGCGTTTGAAGAAATGTGCGAAGCTGTCATCCCTATTTTGTCATAGGACTCGTTTAGATAGCTCACGCGTACTTGAGTCGATGATCGCGGCTAACCTGGACGGACAGTACCTGCCGGTAGAAGACGTGTCGCGTCGCATGCGGCAGGGATGGCCTAAATAACAAACTTTTTTAATATAATAATTCATCCTATTATTACTATTCTTGAAATCAATGGAAGCACAAACGTAGGATATTAAAAATAATTTATTTGGAAAACGTTTCGGCTATTCGATAGCCATCATCAATCGAACGTATATAATAATTTCTATTAGTAGAACAAAATTTAAAAATACAAATTGCAGTAAAAATTATCAAAAATTAAATTAAAATATATAAATATCAAATTTAGTAAATAAAGAATAAGAATGAAAATTAATGAAAATAAAAATTATACAAAATAAATGAATAAATAAAATACACATAAAAATGTTAAGATGGGGATCGTGAAGTTTCCTGAATAAGCTATTTCCACGCTGATGGTAGAAGAATAGGGTCGTTCTTATTAATAGCAGTGGAATTATGTTGACACTTTTCGATTTCAATGGCTTCGTATACGTAACCTTCGTATTTATCAGGAATGCGTTTTATAAGCGTGGCATTACTCCAATCGATGTCTAAATTATGTTCGAGGAAACGTTTAACGTAGGCTATACATCCCGCAATCTTAAAACTAGGATCAAGGAACACAAACAAAGTCTACGTTATCAGAATACCACCACAGCTCTCACTAAATGTTTCCTCGAACATAAATTAAACATCGATTGGAGTAATGCCACGCTTATAAAACGCATTCCTGATAAATACGAAGGTTATGTATACGGAAGTCATTGAAGTCGAATAGTGTCAACATAATTCCACTCCTATTAATAAGAACGACCCTATTCTTCTACCTTCAGCGTGGAAATGGCTTATTCAGGAAACTTTACGATCTCCATCTTAACATTTTTATGTGTATTTTATGTATTCATTTATTTTGTATATTTTTATTTTCATTAATTTTCATTCTTTTTCTTTATTTACTAAATTTGATATTTATACATTTTAATTTAATTTTTGATCATTTTTACTGCAATTTCTATTTTTAAATTTTGTTCTACTAATAGAATTTATTATATACGTTCAATTGATAATGGCTATGTTTTCTTTATTTACTAAATTTGATATTTACACATTTTAATTTAATCTTTGATCATTTTTACTGCAATTTGTATTTTTAAATTTTGTTCTACTAATAGAATTTATTATATACGTTCAATTGATAATGGCTATTGAATAGCCGGAAACTTTTTCCAAATAAATTGTTTTTTATCTTCTACGTTTGTGCTTCAATTGATTTCAAGATTTTTGTAATGTATACTATATACATTGATTAACATGAATCTTTAACAAAAGATTCATATTAGTCGATCTCTACAGAATGTTCAAAGGGATGCATACATATATTAAAAAATATATAGGCATCGCCCCGTCTGTATGCGACACGGAACGTTTACCACCATCAGGAACCCATTTAGCTCTTGCAAAAAACGTGAAACGCAACGATGATGAAACGATTTTAATCTGAGTTGTAGACAGAATTCCAAATGTTTATTTTTATCACTTAAAAATATTACATATATTTTCTCAATAATTTATAATATTTTATGCAGACTTGATTATTTTGCACAGGTTTTCGATTATTTTCATATTGTTATAAAATTAGAACACCATTTGAATTCTTCATGAATTCAATCACATATTGCAATTTTCGATTTGTTATTGTTTCAGCTGGATGTGCTTTATCATTTTGTTGTAGAACAAAGTTTTATAAGAAAATTATAAGAATCAAAGATTTAATATAAAAGTTAGTAAACAAGAAACACATATTCTGATAATTTTAAACGTTACATTTCAGCTTAAATTCTATTAATTACATAACTGTGATATTGAATTTGATATAATGCGTAATGTTGATCTGTCATTTAGAAAATCAATAAATAAATTTTAATGACAAAATTGCTTGTTGATACCAGAACTGATATAGTCAAAATTTCTTATTTTGTCAAAGTTAATATGTGAAAATATTTTTATTCAGCATATGTTGTTATATTTTTACAGATCTGAAGAATGGATGCAGCAGTTGCTTCATCAAATGAATTTGGGTGGAAACTTCTGTTGGCCGAAAGAGAAAAAAATTTAGAAAACAATGTACTGTTTTCGTCTTTCAGTATCACAACAGTTCTTTCTATGTTGCTTGCAGGAACAAAAGGAAATACCGAAAAACAAATTGGAAAGATCCTTAATCTAGAAAATGATCCATCCATACATGAGAAATTTGGAGATTTATTTAAATGGTTACGCTCTTCAACAGAAAATGTTGATTTAAATATTGCTAATTTATTAGTTGTACATTCCAATTACAACATTCTTCCAGACTTTTCCAAATGTCTAACATTAAATTATTCTGTCGAGACTAAACATTCCAATTTCCAATCAGAAAAGGATCGAACAGAAGTTAATCGATTCATAGAAATAGCCACAAGAGAAAAAATAAAAGATATATTACCCGAAAATTCTGTCACACCCGATACTAAGTTGATGTTAATCAATGCTATATATTTCAAAGGAAAATGGAGCTTGCCATTTGATACTGCTGATACATCAAAGAAACCTTTTTATACAATTAATAATGAAAAGATAATGGTCGACATGATGTTTAAAAAAGATTATTACAAAACTTTTTATATAAAAAATTTAAAAGTTTCCTTTCTCGAAATTCCTTATGTTGGAGATAAGTTCAGCATGTTAATTATTCTTCCAGATGAAATTTATGGTCTTCCCAATATTGAGAAAAGTATTTCTGTCGATTATATTAATAGAGAAATAGCAAATATGAGAAAAGAAGGAGACGTTTGTTTATCCCTTCCCAAATTCAAATTGGAAGAAAGTTTTCCATTGAAGCATCGTCTAATTCAATTAGGAATGACAGATGCATTTAGTGGGAATGCTGATTTATCAGGTATGACTAGAAAAAGAGGTCTACAAGTATCGGAATCTTCCCAAATTCAAATTGGAAGAAAGTTTTCCATTGAAGGATCGTCTAATTCAATTAGGAATGACAGATGCCTTTAGTGGGAATGCTGATTTATCAGGTATGACTAGAAAAAGAGGTCTACAAGTATCGGATGCTATACATAAAGCTTTTGTTGAAGTGAACGAAGAAGGAACTGAAGCTGCTGCTGCTACCGCAGTTATGTATGCTGATTCAGCTTGTGATAGACCTGCATTCAATTTTATTGTAAATCATCCGTTTATGTTTATAATAAGAGAGACAAGAAGTGGGTTGATGTTATTCATTGGAAGTGTGCATAAATTATAAATAATGATTATTATTATATAAATGTTGAAAGTATGGAATATTATTTTCATTTCAAAATTCAGTTAAAAAAAGTTATCATCATTATACAGTTATTCTGTTCAAAAAGTTATGATTACATTTAATGTTAAGATATTCTAATAAAATAATCAAATTATAATTTAAGAACTTTTAAGAATGAATGTTTTCAAATAGAAAATCGTGTAAAGGGAATTTAAAATGATTACTTCATGTTTTACGAACTTTTTAGAGAATAATAAGCATTATATAAAGCCTCAGTCCGTTATATTTTTGCAGAGTCCATGAAAGCAGGCTATATGTTGTGTGTTTACACAATTAGATGGAGTTCAACCAATCCGACATGAATATACCTGAAAAGTTTGATCCCTTGTTTTACGAACTTTTTAGAGAATAATAAGCATTAGCCTATATAAAGCCTCAGTCCGTTATATTTTTGCAAAGTCCATGAAAGCAGGCTATATGTTGTGTGATTACACAATTAGATGGAGTTCAACCAATCCGACATGAATATACCTGAAAAGTTTGATCCCGAATTGAATACGTTTATTTAGTGGGAGGTAAATACGTTTGGGCATTAATTAGAGAGTATACTCGTGCTGCGCCATATTTGGTTCAAGACGCCTTTGGTCCAGTATGTACCATACTTTTAAACTTCTAGACAATTTAATTATTGAGATTAGTTCTATCTCCAGTAAAGATTTAAAATGTACGATTAGGAATATAATTTATTAGCCAAAACTTCAATTATAATCAATAGATTATAATTTTGTTGACATCCTATAAAAACGCTTTTGTCATTTCAAAAATTTGGTATTAAACGCTATCTAGTAAATAAATAAAAAAAACGATTGTATAAAATTAAACTTTTCAATGTTTTCGATGCATTTTAAACTCAACTTTCATTTATTTTATGTATTTTTTTCATTAAATTGAAATCTTTAGAATATTACTATAGCGGCCCTATGGGAAGAAGGACCAGAAATAGCGGATACGTATACCCCCTATCTAGAGCTCTAAAGTACGTTTTTGATGTCATTATCCGTCTGGTAATAGTTTCGGTCGAGATAAGAGTATTTAAGAAGTTATATGTCTCAAGCGAAGGTTTTGTGATTATATGACACTTTTTCTTAACGTTATACTGTATTTAGAATACCCAACTCTTTAAGATTCATAGGCTAATTAAGAATTACTCTGAAAATATAAAATCAATATTTTTAATGATACTTTTTAAATTTTCAAAATCGTTTTCAAAGTTTTAATATTGTCTCATGACAAATTACTTGTAATGCGAAGTAAATCGCATTGTGAATATAGAATTACGATTGTAAGGAATCAAAATTATTTACCTAGTGATCCGAATAATATTTCGCCAATTCAATTGAAAAAATGTATATTCTAGGCCCAATTTTTAGATAAAGAAACTAAATTAATTTCCCTTATTTTGATAAAATAAATATGAAAAGTAGATCATATTTTCATTAATATTTTTTAATGAAAATACAATATTAATTGTATTTTTCTTAGAATCTGCACAATATTTAAAGCAATTTTCTTGAGTAAATAACAGATTATTGAAAAGTATTTTGACGGCTAGTATTCAACATCTTTATTATCCTACTTTTCAAAGGAAAAGGAGGAATTTAAGATCTTCATTCTGGCTGTCTATGTCTCTTCAGTAATAATTTTTAAATTAATTAGTATTTCATGAAATTTAGTGATAATTTTCTATCTTTAGAGGTCGTTTTAGAGAAATTTAGAAGTAAACTTTTGAGCTAGTGAGTTAATCGATGCTGCATCGATTAACTCCTCTCCGATATATCTTAATGTATCCTAAGCTATTCATTCGAATTTTATGAAACAGATTATATGCTATTGAATATAGCATTAATGATACATAAATTACCTCTTTATCTACCAATATTTTAAAATAAGTAGGCTTATATTCAAACTTCCAAGATTCTCCCCAATAACTGTTAAGGTACCTGTTTTTATAAAATTCAATTTTAAATAATAGTAATATTATTAGATTTATCCGTTTAGAAATAGCAAGCATTCAATCATCTGAGATACAAATGGGAAAGGGATGAATAATGAGGCTATCTATATATTTATTAAGATTTATTTTATATCTTTGACAACAGATGACGCTAAGCATTAAAGCCAAGAGAAGATGTATAGATTTTTTTTTTCATTATCTCTACAACTTTTAAAACGGAATATACTTAGATTATTATTTATATAACTTAACGCCTAGAAAATTATTTTGATGACATATTTTAATGGACAGATGTATAGATTTTTTTTTTTTTTCATTATCTCTATAACTTTTAAAACGGAATACACTTAGATTATTATTTATATAACTTAACGCCTAGAAAATTATTTTGATGACATATTTTAAGCTAATAAATTTAATCATTCTGAAATAAATGATACATTTAGAAAGCAATCGAATAGTTCTTTTCGAACTGCTTGTTGCTAATATGATCTTTCAGATCAGTTTATAGGACTTCAGACCGAAGAGAAATGTTGTGAATATGATATTTTTTGAATATATAAGAATATAAGATATAGTGTTTAAAACTGAATAAATCATTTTGAATAATTTCAGTAAATTCTTAAAAAGGAATTACTGTAGTTTTGTTATACTATTATATTATAAACATCATTATTGAATTAAAAATATCTGCAAATTATTATTATTTATTAAATTTTAGTTCTATGTTTATTATTCTTTTTATTTTATAAATAATATCCGTTGGATCTATTATTTTGTAAATACTTCACTGGATAATACCATGAAAGATTGGCGATATGCGAACTAGTATGTACAGTACATTACTCGAATTATGTTAGTTTTCTTGTTCATTTAAGTGAGATTAAAGATTTTTTATTCAAAAATAATGGTTTCAAAATACAGTTTAACCCGTCTAATAAGACCAGCAACGGGCGGTCAATGATCGGTCTCAATAAGCAGGTGGTCTTTGATGATAGGTTTCTTTTAAATTTATTTAAAATAGCTTAAAGTGAGTTACATAATAAAAAAAATATTTTATTTTTAAAGAGATCTCAGTGAAGAAATAGCATACTTATCATGAATAATTTTAAATACATAACATAAAATAATGACATAATGTACAAAATACTGTATATTTTAATTAAAGAAATCGCTAACTAATGTTTGTCGTAAAGTGTTTCTTTTTTGTTTTACAATATTTTGTTCAAGAGTAGTTTGAACCAAAAGTAACTGTTTGAAGCAATCTTGTAAAGGCTCTTTAACTAACTCCTTATGCACTAACGTACTGTATGTTGAATCTGAGGTTTTCTCACTTTGAAAATATCGGCAATAGGTCTCTGTGATTTAATTTCTTCTTCGCTTAGTCTGATGACTTCTATTCTGTCTCTCAATGTCAATTTTTCATTTTGAAATGTCCTCAGATTTCCTTTTTCTACTTGTCATTTTTTTTTAAATTGAAAATTAATTTTGCACTCTAAATTATGATCTGTCCCAGCTAAAAAAGTACAGGTACCGTATTTGATTTCTGATTGGGTAAAAAATATGACAAGATAGGAAAGTCCTACACGTGCAAAACCATGTAAAGGGGTCATCGCCAGTTTTACAAATGTGGGAGGGCTTTATAATTTAAGTTATGCAATATTTCTAGTTATTTTAATTAAAAACTCTGGTCTCATTAATAAGGTGCTATGGAAATCTGATGGTTTCTTTAAAATAGTGATCTTGGTCCCGTTATACAGGAGGTCTCAGGTTATAGGATTTTATGTACAGACTTTTAAAGGGCGGTACAGAGTTCTGGTCTTAAGCACAGGTGGTCTCAGAACATAGGTGGTCTTTGGGACAGGTTACACTGTATAAGCTAATGAAGAATAACTTTCTCACTGTCGAAAATATAAACTTCATTATTCAATTTTAAACATTAGGTTAATTTTAATTGTCGTCTTATCACACTTGAGCGATATGCTGCTTAGTTAAAACTATCTGCTTTTCTGTCTATGGTGGCCTGCCTTAGAATCCATCACAGGCTGGCAATTGACCCAATCCAAAAATTGAACCGAAGGCCGGATCTAGACTATCTATGAAAAACTGGAGGTGTGAGATTCGTAATTGAAATCGAATCTTCCAAGATGGTAAGTTTTAAATATTAAAAATTATCTAATAGTTTGTGTTATTTTTATACCCAATTGTTTCAATTAATATTCTGAAATTTCAGTATTAAAATATGTAAATATTTTGTGATGACGAAGAAGGTTAATTCAGGTATTGATATTAGCAAAATGTCGTCTGGACACGTGTAAGTGTTCCAGTTGGAAAACTTCCGAAATTCTACGATCGCAATTCTGTATCGTTTCCAAAGTCTCATTCCTCCTAATTTCGCTTCATTTTGTTCAGGATGTAGTATAGAAGATCATATAAATATTTTAGAATTCAAAGTCTTTGTATATGAAAATATTTACAATAAAAATTTTAATAATTTAAAATTATAATCTATATTTAGATGAGAAAAAAGTGCAATTAACTAAAATGGACATACGAAATATTTTAGCGATGGTGAATATCTTTCAGATAACACCAAATTATGTACAAAATCGGGATTTCATGTCTTTTTACTTTTTAAATATATTCAATAAAATTAATCCCGTACTTGTATTTTATAGCGGCCTTGATCGCGTCCAGTCGCGTTGCAGCAGAAGGAGTTTTAGAGGGAACCTTTAACATAACAGAAATTGTCGATTCGTATTTTATACATCAGTCTTTTTTACTTTTTAAATATATTCAATAAAATTAATCCCGTACTTGTATGTTATAGCGGCCTTGATCGCGTCCAGTCGCGTTGCAGCAGAAAGAGTTTTAGAGGGAACCTTTAACATAACAGAAATTGTCGATTCGTATTTTATACATCAGTCGCTGGGCGGCGAATTTAATTCTGTAAAGTATAATTTTTCTTTTGGCTTTTTTTCCGAAATGTGAAATGAATGTATTGAAATTGAAGATTTGACTTCCTACTGACTGATATTTAAAATTGCGAATCAGCAATTCTGTTGTATTAAAAATTCATTCCAGAAAACTAGAGAATTGAAAATTCGTCACCCACCGACGGATGTATAAAATACGAATCGACAATTCCGATATGTCAGGCATGTCACACTCATTCTAATTCAAGGGCCATTTAGTGAGCCTGAAAGATTGCCGCGGGCCACCTCATATTTAAATTTTTTAAAACTATAGTTTTGAATAAGGATTCAGAAATATACATAGAATAATTAAAAACATTGTGTAATCAAACGAACATATTGCAAAAATGTAAAATTACTACATAATTGCTTTTAATTATGCATGTTTTTTATTTAATTCCTCGCTATCAATTTTTAATTTTCTATTAAGCATTAAATTCGCATTTTCTGTACAAGAACAAAAGCATTCATTAAAATTTTATAAATTTTAAATATTCACAGCATATATTTTTTTAAATAAGTTAATAAGACGACAAATAAATCTTTGACAGGCCCGTAGCATATCCTTTATAGACGTCCTTCAAAGAGAGATTGTTTGGAAGTTGGTTATTGTATTTGGCTATCAAAAAAAAAGGTTTTCATTTATGACTTTTTGTTTTTTAGTAAGAAATTTTGCACAAAACGATGTAGTCTTTGCAAGAAAGCACTTAGTTTGTATCACCAATCCGAAAATCATCTATTCGTGTATGTCGGATCAAAAAACTTGTACAACAGATTTAAAAAATTTCCAACTAGTGCATTATAATATATTATTATTATTATTATTATTACAAAATAAATCAAACAATGCATCAACGCATACACTGATTTGTAGTTTAACAACATCAAACATTTCATTCGAATACATGATAAAAGAATTTACATACAAGAATATAAAACATCCTACCATTACATCGTTACTGCAATATACTTAATACCCACCGAAATGATTTATCAAGTTAAAACAAATATTCAACAGTTCATACACTATAAAGAATCATGACATTCATTTTATCAAGCGGATCATACTTTACATCAATAAGATATAAATGATCAAGAAATACAACAGAATTATAACTCTATTATCTCACCATCATTTGAGTACGAATTCATAATGATACATTTTTCATCATGTCAATTAGACTACTATATAAGATTCAACTTGCTTAACATAATCTTTCAAAAATTTATCAAAATCATTATTATTTAAACTTAATATTTGAGTAGGGATAATATCTATTCTATTTACAATCCGATCAGGAAAAGACCGCCTGGTTATATTTAGTCGGCTATTTTGACAACGAATCCATTTCATTTTTCTAAGATTTTTTGTTGGAGGTTCAATTACAATATTTATTTCATCCCTGTTATTATGAATATAATAATACAGGAATTTTAAGTCATAATATAAAATAGTTTTAGTAACTGATGTATTAATTATCTTTTGTCTATCTACTATATCTACATAGCTTATGTTAGAGAATAGTAACTTTTTAACCTTTCGTAGTTCATTTTCTAAATTTATTATATTTGTGATAGATGCGGAACCGCACACAATTGAGGCATAATTTACCACATCACAAAAGCATAGAATATTGCTCTTCTTACTTCAAAAGAATTAA
>AYEL01080913.1:0-16467 GCA_000484575.1 Olivierus martensii
ACAAACCTGGAGAAATATCCCGGCTCTCTGAATAGGGGTTGACATTAGATGAGCTGATGTAGACCAGTGGAGAATGGTCAAAAATGTTCCTTTGTGAAATAAAAGTTTTATTTCTGCTTAGTGCTTAGGTTTTCATCTAAAAATCTATTTTGATATCTGGCATATGTCCCATACTCAAGGAAAACTAAGCAATGAAACTTACACTGCTTTGACACACACACTAAATGCAGTGGTACAATTATGTAAATATATTTTTACTAAATATAACTGTTACTATATGCTTACAGCCAAATTTAGAAGGAAGGTTTGGTGCTTACAGAAGATTAAGTAGTTGTACATATAATGTTTTCATTGAACAAATTCTTAAATCTGCTAGAAAACTGAAAGTGATAAATTTATTGCAGATGAAATCAGCAAAGTTAGGTACATTTTTAACTTGAGTGATTTAGCACTGAACATAAGTAAAAACAGCCAAAAGAAAAATATTGAAAATTTATATATGGTAAATTAGAACCTGCGATAGAAGAATTTGAGAATATTCTACTTCCTCTCGACACACAAAAGATATTAGTTTGTATTGGAAGTTACACAAGCATGAAAGTACTTGAAAAACTAAATAAACAAAGAAAATGTGCTGATTTTGTAGAAATGTTACAGTCAGAAGAAATATTTTTACAATGTAGTAGTAATGAACTTTTTACCTATTTCAAACAGTTAAATTCAGGTGGATTGAAGCTCTCTACCAGTATAATATTTTCTCTGTGTTTGGACATATACAGACTGTTCCAAGTGTTAATCAGCAATGTCTATGAATCAGAATTCCTGAAGTGTAAAAATCAAGCATATGCAGTGGTTACTTTAGGCATGCAGATAAGTGAAAATTGTGTGTGCAACTTGGATGATGTGTGCAAATATGGTATCCAGGTAAAAACAATTATAAGGAAGTGTATAAAAGTATTAACCAATATTTTTATTAATAATTATACTAAAGTATTAAATGAAAGAAATATTTCAAAAGAATTGGCAAAGAAATTGGAGAATCAAAACTCAAAAAGAAAAATAAATGAAGATAATGTAAAGTTGAAAAACTGTAAACTGCTCAAATTCAGTAGCAAATAAGACTCGCTTTCCAGGAAAATCAGCATTGCCTTAAAAATCTAATGTAATTCATTTGAAATGGGACACACAAAAAAAATTATTGTTTACTGATAAATAATTTCTGGAAACATACAATTACTGTATATGTTTTATATCCTTTTTTTCAACCTGTATTTCTTTATAAAAAATATAGTTTCATAACTTTTAAAAGTGTAAAAATACGACTGTTTTTTGTATTAATGTTTTAATATTCAATAAAATTATTTTCATTCTTAAAACTTGCAAAAAGTTTAGTGTGTCATTGATGACTCTAACAACACCATTGGACTACACCTGATGCCATGTTTTTTTCTATGCTATGGTCTGATATATTGTAATTGGTCTTGGATCTATCTTTTTATGCATTTATTAATATAAAAATTACAAAAAACATATACTTCTGATAAATTAATAAAAAACATTCCTTTCATAAGCAAATAATTAGACACAAAATAACAATCTCAATACAAAAAATATCAAAAATGACTATATAGATACAATATAACGAATAATACAGTATTAAATAAATAAATACGTTATGGTATTTATTTTTTGCAGAATGAAATTTTTAATAAATCTTCATTACTTGAAATATCCTAATAAAATTCTTCATAGGAATTGGAAAATTGCATTTAACTTGTAATATTTCTTCCAACGTTTCTACATTCAGCTGCATATTTTCTAAGATCTAAAATTTATTCACCACTGAAAAATCTCTTTCGGTTGCACCATTGGTGCTTGGCAAGCATAATGCAAATTCAATTATTTTCTTAATATTCCTGAATAGTATGATGTATCAAAATAATTAAATATTTCTATCCACCTTGCTTTGGTTGCTTTTTTTGTTCATTTCAAGCATTTACTTTTGTATCAACAGCAAATTTTTTTACATATATTTCCTCAAAACGTTCCCTTTCTTCCTTATCAGCATCGAATAGCTCCATTTTATATTCAAATTTTGAAATATATTCAAAACATTTTACACATTTTGCCAATTAATACCACTTTTAAAATCAGTCCTCTTAAAATAATCAATATGTTCAAATTGTGATAAGTGAAGTTGTAAATATTGAATAAATTTTTCATAAAAAACTGTTGTCATTGTTTTGAACCAACCATTCTCTTCTAAATTTCTTAACTTATTGCATACAGTGAGTAGTAGATACTGCATTTCCATTCTTTCTTTTCATTTGAATTTTGAATTGACTATTTCTGTAACAACCTCCTTAATAGTATTTTTATTATTTTCAATACTTGTCACATACAAATAATAACATTTGTTGCCAATTAATTACAATAGCATCATTTAGTATGAATTAGAGGAAACTAGTAGCAATTTGTGCCATTGCGAAAATATTTGGAAAGAATAAGCAGACCTCTATCTTATAACCAATTTATTACACACTTACTGTATATATACATTTATTCGTCACATACTAAGATAAAGTGAAAAAGGTACAACATTATGGTTAGACGTGGTCATTTCGACAGCAAGTGACTAAAGATTGAACTTTATACCGTATATATACTGTATATAGAAGTCTATGCCTATGACTCACATAGTCGATCTTCTTAGAACTTATCTATCAGTCATCATGAGACAATAACAGTTGCCATATGAAGAAGGTAAGGGGCCATCGATATCAAGGTGTATATGATCAAATCTCCTCGTTTGGTCAATGAATGAACCTATTGGGGTTTTAATATGCTTAGTTATTTTTGACTTTTGACATGGGATACATTGCCTAGACCAACGGTTATAATCTTTATTGAGGGAGGGCCAAATAAAACGGGATCAAATTAGTTTTGTTGTAGCCTTGATTCCAGGATGAGAAATTTGATGAATGGTGTTGAAGACTTGTTGGCAGTGTTGTTCTGGAATATACGGTCTCACAAGGCCAGTTGAAATGTCACAAAATAATGAAATGTTACAATCTGGTAAAGTTACGTGTTTTATTTGCAATCCCTGAGGATTATTTATTAGGTTTATCAATTCCGGATCATGTTCTTGAGATTTAGAAATTGCATCATATTCGATAGGGTTTGGCATTGCTATGGAGTCTATCCGGGAAACTGTGTCAGCTGTTATATTATCTGAACCTTTGATGTGATGAATCTCTGTGATAAATTGGGATATAAAGTCTAATTGCCAGCATTGTCTTGAGAAGCATTTGTCTGGTCGTTGCCTAAAAGCGTATGTCAATGGTTTATGGTGGATAAATTGGGAAAAATTTCTTGCTTCTAGCATATGTCTAAATTGTCGGATGGAAGCATATGCAGCAAGCAATTCTCTATCGTATGCGCTGTAATTGCTTTCGGCCTGGGAGAGTTTTCTCAAAAAGAATGCGAGAGGTTGGAGTGTGTTTTCCACAACCTGAAATAATGCACCGCCGTTAGCAAACTCCGACGCATCTACCTGAAGTATCAATTTTGCATTTGGTTTCGGATGGGCTAAGAGTATTGCATGTTCATTTTAAAATTACTGTACTTCCATCCTTACCATAAGTCCACGAACGCGCAAGGCCTAAGCCTGTCATTCCGTTAGGTTAGTTAAGCCGAAATATCCTCATGGAGTATTTTTATTTGGAGGCGGCCACGTATAGAGCCGCCATCATCACAGGCTGACCAACACCCATGATGGAGTCAACCGGAAGGATGGGTTTCAACGGGCCGGGCCCAGATCCCTCCTGAAAAATTAGAGGAGGGGACCCCGTATTCTCCAGAATGTTAAGCCGCAGCTTTACCACGCAACCATTGGGCTGACCTGTCATTCCATCAGTCCGCAGGTCCCACAGTTTGTTTTGTGAAGTATTTATTATCTGAACATGTGTTCCTTAACCGAACATAAAAATCTTTCGAAAAAATGTTCGTTAACCGATCACACACTGTATATCTCCTAGTTCATTTTAAAATTACTGTACTTCCATCCTTACCATAAGTCCACGAACGCGCAAGGCCTAAGCCTGTCATTCCGTTAGGTTGTTAAGCCGAAATAGCCTCATGGAATATTTTTATCTGGAGGCGGCCATTTATTGAGAGCCGCCATCATCACAGGCTCATAAACACGCAAGGCCTAAGCCTGTCATTCCATTAGATTAGTTAAGCCGAAATATCCACAAGGCCTAAGCCTGTCATTCCGTTAGGTTAGTTAATCCGAACTATCCTCATGGAAGTATTTTTATTTGGAGGCGGCCACGTATAGAGCCGCCATCATCACAGGCTGACCAACACCCATGATGGAGTCAACTGGAACGATGGGTTTCAATAGCCATGCCCAGATCCCTCCTGAAAAATTGGAGGTGTGGGACCATTTATAGGCCCAGATCCCTTCTGAAAAATTGGAGGAGGACTCCCGGATCCTCCAGAATGTTAAGTCACAGAGGAGGGGACCCCGTATTCTCCAGAATGTTAAGCCGCAGCTTTACCACGCAACCATTGGGCTGACCTGTCATTCCATCAGTCCGCAGGTCCCACAGTTTGTTTTGTGAAGTATTTATTATCTGAACATGTGTTCCTTAACCGAACATAAAAATCTTTCGAAAAAATGTTCGTTAACCGATCACACACTGTATGGAAATTCGAAGAGACCGAATGGTGCGCATACTGTTGTTTTTGGGATGTGATCAGGGTGGACAGGTATACGAAAATATGCTCGGACAATATCGACTTTTAAAAGGAAATTTTTACCGTAAAGTGCATTTGAGAAATCCTGAATATGGTGAATTGGGTAACAATCTGGTATAGTGCAAGCATTTAACTTTCTATAATCGCCAACGGGGCGAATGCTACCTGAGGCTTTGCTACTGCATGCAAAGGCGAAGACCACGGAGATTTAGGTCTGCATATTCCCTGATTTATCATAAATTGAAATTCTTTTTTGACAGTGTCATAAAGTTTCGGGTTTAAACGTCTGGGTTTACTTTGAACAGGTGGACCGGTTGTCTCTATATAATGTAAGTATTGTGTTGCACTGGTTTAAGCAAATCATTTTTATGCCGACATTTATTATAAATGCACGTCAACGTCCTGCGTTACATTTATTATAAATGCACGTCGACGTCCTGCGTTCTGCTACGCCGTTGATCATACCTCCATCATCTTGCCCCGGTTAGTCACTTTTATGAACTCTACTTTTATGCGAGAAACTAAATATCACAAGGTGACCTTGCTATCAATAATAGAAACTAAATGGATGCATATAGTACTGCATAAATTTTAAATATATGATTGTGTTTATGTTAAACTGTATCTTTATCTAGGAGAAATTTAGAGTTGAACAAAAACATTCGTGACGCTGTAGAAATCAGCTGTCGCTTTCCATGCTCTCTTTCACTTGGTACTTACTGGGTAGGCACAGCAGCTTATAGCATATGATGCATGGACCACCATCAATGAACAGTTTCCGAATTATATGAAATTCGTCATCTTACCCGGTCTCCCCGACTGAATTATAGTACTTATATACGATATGCAGGGTGATTCTGAAAGTTAAAAAAAATTAAAGGCTCATATAAAGGAGGCAATTCTAAGTAAAATTTCTTAGGATCATTTTTGATTTTGGGCTTCGTTAAAAAGATATAGCATCTGAAAGTTCTGTGACGTCATTTTCTCTAGGTGTTAAGTTTATTAGTGTAAATATTTTTAATAAAAGTTTTTGTTCTGTATTGTTTTCATTACGATATTGTTTATGTGATTTACGTAATTCTGTTCTTTTTTATTTAATTCAGAGTTCCACCATGGTACTGTTATCTTACAGTTTTTATAAGTGGTGCATTTGTTGTAAACATTCACTATTGTTTTGGCTAAAGATTTGACGTAATTGTTAAGAGTTGTTATATTGATTATCTCATCAATTGGTTTGGGTTTCCATTCCAATAAAAGAGTTTCTCTGAAGAGATCCCAATTTATATTTGGTATTAGTCTTATCTTGATTTGGGTTTTAATTCGCACGTAAATCCATGGTGATTAAGATGTAGTTATGATCACTTAAGGTAATATGGTCTTGAGTATTACAGTTTATATTATTATGAAGAATAGTATGATTTGCGAGATAAATGTCTATCCAGCTTTCACCGTTAGAAGAAGAAAATATAGGTAAATGATTGGAGTTCATGGAAATTAAGTTGTGATTATTAATAAATTGAGTTAAGTACTGTAATTAGATTAGCTTTAGTTATCTTGAAAACACTGCTGAATCATACATGGGATATATTCGGTATGGCTACTTACAGAGCCCATCGCGGACTGGTCAACATCTATGTTGGGATCAGTTGGAAAGTTGAAGGATGATGGGATTCATTTCCGGATCTCACATCTCCTGTTTAACAAGAGGTGTGAGACCCGGAAATGAGCCTAAATCCTTCAATATAGTACGAGTAAGTGACTGCAATACTATTCGGCATCTGGCCGATATAAAGTATGTGATAATAAATGATTTTCTCACAGATTGCTAGGAAAAAGAAAACGAAGTAATTTCTCCGTTTCGGATTCTATTCGAAGACATAGCAGTTATTATAATGAATGTTACGTAACATATTCTGTTGTGTAAGAGAAATGCAGATATTTGCCATATTTGCGCTATTTTCAGAATTTTTTATGGCAGATTCATGAATACACAACAGTTCATTAGAATTAGTATATTTTATGTGCGGTCGGAGCCATTTTTTTTTTTTCAAATGTGGCCCAAGGAAGCAAAAAAGGTTGGACATCCCTGGTATAAACGAACGGGTATAAACCAGGCCGGATTGGCCGCGTTGAAACGCTTCGGCTTTCCACTCTGGAGGACCCGGGTTCGAGTCTCGGGCCCACCCCTTAAAAATATTTATCATGGGGTCCGGGCCCCGCCCGTCGATCCCCGTCCTCTACAATCCGGCTGACCCCTCCGCAGGGGAAAGCAACCTGTGGAAGGGCTTGTTTCGCCCCGCCACTTAGTACTCTTACTCGTCGATCCCCGTCCTCCACAATCCGGCTGACCCCTCCGCAGGGGTGGGAAACCTGTCGAAGGGCTTGTTTCGCCCCGCCACTTAGTACTCTTACTGAGTACCCCGTCCTCCACAATCCGGCTGACCCCTCCGCAGGGGTGGGCAGCCTGTGAAATCTAAATCCATATAAAAGTCATAGGAATAGGTCCTTGTTTCGCCTCGCCTCTTACTGAGTAGTGCTTGTTTCGCCCCGCCACTTAGTATACTCCCTGAATGGAAAGTGGCGATGGAAGGGTGGAAGGGCTTGTTTCGCCCTGCCACATAGTATTCTACCAAAATGGAATGTGGCGTCATCTGTTGACCAAAAAAACGAGTATAAACCATGAATGATATAAAATTTTTTTCAAACCTAATTAAATTTCGTTTAGAATTTTTTAAATTATATTTTTATTGTAATTTCTAAATTTAAATTATGCTTGTAATATATATATTTTTATCAAAAATCGATGATTTTTATATATATTTATAATGCTATTTATTTTGGGCTATTCGTATACCTTCTGAAGAATGCGATACAAGTAATCTGCGGAATCTGCCATTTGTTGGGATTGTATAAAATTTTACATCTATTTTATTGTACCGTGAAGAGGATTGTTATATCTACGATTTTGTTAAGGTTAGATTCGATAATTTATGAAATTTTTCTTTTCTGATATGTTGTTTATTTAATTACAATATACGAAAATGTTTAAAGCTTTAAAAAATTTAATGTAAGCTATTAGCGCCACGTGGTTTCCGTAAAATGTCTTCATAGTGAGTAGTTTGCTATTATTCGAGATTTCGAAATATTCTGCATACTAATACTGTATATAAATCGTTAGTTGCTCATTGTTAGGTAACTCATTTAGTAGTAGTAAATTATCTGAAACCAGATTTATATGAGAAATGTTTTTCAATATAAATAGAAATTAGGGTTGGCATATTTTAGTTTTAAATATTTTAACGAAAACTAGATTGTTATTACCATTAATTATGTATAATAAAACGAGGACGTAATTTTAGTATAAATTAGCTATACAAACAACAATAATAATAATGAAAATTTTCCAAAAAGTATGTATGTATCTAATGCACATTAGGGGTTACGTGATTTTTTTTTTATTGCAAATATTAGAAAAAATGGTTAAAATTTTTGGCATCGAAAATTGTTTGCTAAATATAAACTTCCTCACCATGTTAAAAAGTGTAAATCAGTTATCGTGTACTTAAAAAATATTAAAATAGGAAGCATTCTAGTTGAGCCATAGCATGTGGATCTGTACATTAGAGAATTGAAAATTCGCCGCCCACCGACTGATGTATAAAATACGAATCAACAATTTTGTTGTATTAAAGATTCACTCCAAAATTAGGCGCCCTAAAATTATCTGGCTATCAAGATGTTTTTATTAGAATCTATCATATAATCAAAAAGTAAGAATATAAAAGATGTTTTATTAGAATCTATCATATAATCAAAAACTAAGAATATAATTTCGAAGTGACGACAGTCACTTATCATATATTCGTGTGCTGATGCTCAACTAAAATCTTACTGTTAAAATATATATTATTACAATGACTGTCCAGGGTACAAAAATTCACATCTCAGCATGTATGTAAAATCTCAAAATAGTTACATTGTATTAGATTCAGCCTGAAAAATTGCATCTCAGTTTATAATCTATCAGATCATTACACTACTCCATCATCTTTATATATACAGTTGACTCTCTGTAACTCGAACGTCCATAACTCGAAGTACTTGTTTGTCCCGGGCAAGAAACACATATCACCAATGCATTATTTAACTCTATAACTCAAAATGATTTAACGTAACATCTCCCTAACTCGAATTTTTCAACCTCGTTGTTGTCTATCGATGTCTTTGTTCAAGGTTGCCAATTCAAAGTAAAGCACATTTATTTACATAATAATACCAAAAATTATCATAATTTTTAAACATAAGGTAAGCTTAATTATCATTCTGCTTAAAAAATGGATAAATCTGTAGTGTTCAGTGTACATGAGTCAATTATCGTTTTGGGCTTTTACTGTACAAAACAATAATTGTTGTACAGGTTGGCAACCTAGGTCTCATAATGTTTACCGCATGTGATTTTCCGTTAGAAACAATGGCAACTAGCGAGCGAAAATTGAAAACTCTTTCAATACAGGAAAAAGCTTCTGTTATAAAAGTAGTGGAACAAGGGGAGAAGAAATCAGATGTAGCAAAAAAATTTGGGATTCTGCCCAGCACATTATCGACGTACTTAAAAAACAAGGACATCATTTTAAAGCAAGCAAATCAGCATGATGACTGTGACAAAAGAGAATGAAACACTGTGAGTGTCCACTCATAGACAAGTGTGTGTTGAAGTGGTTTGTATAATGTAGGGATAAGAACTTCCCATTGATGGAAAACTCATACGAGAAAAGGCACTTGAATTTGGAAATAAGTTAGGTGAAACAGATTTTCAAGCTAGTAGTGGGTGGTTGAGTAAGTTTAAAAAATGACACAGAATTGTCTTTAATAAAATGTGTGGTGAAGCTACAGAAGTAAGTGAAGAAGTCTGCACCAATTGGCTACAGAAACTGCTAGATTATTATCCGAAACTTCATACCTGATGATGTTTTCAATGCTGATGAGACGTCTCTCTTTTACAAGTGTACTCCCAACAAGACGATGCATTTTAAAGGGGAGAAGTGCAAGGGAGGCAAAATGAGTAAAGAGCACATAACTTTAGGATGCAATATGTCTGGGACAGAGAAATTGCCACTAATATTTATAGGGAAGTCAATGAAACCACGATGTTTCAAAAATGTCCACACCTTGCCGGTGCAGTATGCAGCAAATAAAAAAGCATGAATGACGTCAGATCTTTTCTCGAATTGGTTGAAAAAACTTGATACAGACATGGACCATAAAAAAAGAAAAATCATCCTCTTTATCGATAACTGCACTGTGCATTCTGCCATTCCTGAATTGAAAGCTGTAAATTACAGTTCTTGCCACCTAATACAATGTCCAAACTGCAGCCCATGGACCAAGGCATTATATGTAACTTTAAGTTGTTTTATTGTAAACAAGTTGTTCATAAGTTATTAATGGACATTGAGGAGGGAAAGCAACTGGGCATTAATTTACTGGTGGGAATGCAAATGGCTAGCAGATCCTGGAATCAAATCACAGGAAGCATTATCGCAAATTGTTTCCGAAAAGCTGGCTTTGTGCAGGAAAACAATGATGAAATTAATGAGGATCATTCTCCACCAAATGAAATTGTTTCCACATGTGACGATTGGGGCCCCCTTGTCAAAGCAATAGGGGATGAAACATTGTCGTTTGAAGACTTTGTAAGTGTTGACGATGATGCAGATGTTTGCAGACAATTAAGTGATGCCAGTATTATCGCCGATCCTCAATGCGAAGTAGAAAATGAAGATGATGATGATGATGAAATGAAAGAAAGAGAAAAACTTGTTCCTTCATGTAGGGAAGCAAGGAATGCACTTCAGGTTTTGTGCAAATTTTTGGAAGCCACACCAAATCTGGATCAAAGTAATTTCCAGGCAATTGACACTATAAAAGATGTCATCGAGTGTAGATTGTCGCAGCTTCGCCGGCAAGGAAAAATAACAGATTTTTTCAATTGAACAACTAGATTATTATTGCAATTAAATTGTTTAACACGTTTTCATTGCGACAGTCTAAACCGAGATTTGATTATACAGTAAATTTAACGAGTTTTCCTAACTCAAATTTTTTTCGTGGTCCCTTCAACTTCGAGTTACAGAGAGTTGACTGTACATTAAAACAAGCTCTTTGAGCAGGGAAAAAATAACCACTTTGTTTTCAAACTAAACTTTTATTATAAAGCATTTTTGGCTCTACCGAGCCCTCGTCAGTATGAAATTACTAACAAATACTTACATTAACAAACTAACAGTTATTTATTTGCAGGAAACATGTTTCCTGCGAATAAATAATTGTTAGTTTGTTAATGTAAGCTATGTTCATAATGTATAATAACATCAGCTATGTTCATGGCATGTAAAATTTCCAAGTGGAAATAAATTTCTTCCAAATGTTCTTCAGTATTTGCAGTGTAACTATTTCTATTATGGCAACGTTTCTGATCTTTGGTTCTTCAAGGGAGGTTACAGGGGTCTTATTAACAATATCTTTCACATATTCCCACAGGAACATATCAAATGGGATAATATTGTGTGAGTCTGGAAGCCACAATTGATCCACTGTTCTGAACTCAACACTCAGGAAAATGCATGTCAAGAGAAAGCACAGCATTTCCAAATAAAACTTTTAAGTTACACAGCTAAGAAGGCAAAAATTCATTTAAGTTACACATTCATATTCTGTAAGCAGTTTTATTGTTGTTTCTGGTTTGAAAATTATAACCCATCAAAACCCTATCAATAATTCAGAATCATCTTGTATTTTCAGTAAAATAAGAGATAGGCATATTTATCTGAATTCAGTTACTCATTTTTTTCAGAGTTTCCGTATTTCATAAATAAGGCATGGCCAAACTTTTTTGTTAATTTAGTAAGCTGCAAAATCAAAATTAAAAAGGTTATTTTGCAGCTTACTAAGAAAAATTTAATAAAGCACTTTTATTTACTTATAATATAAATATTATAATTAAATATAATTGTTTTTATGTTGTTTTTTTTCCAGTATAGAATTATAATTACTTGCTGAAATATATAATAATACATTTATACATTATTTTACTTAAAATAATAAAATATTTTATTTAATTTGAAAAAAAGATACACTCCAGATTCAAACTTTTTCAAGATTGTGGTAAAAGATGAAAAGATCTTATTTTTGAGTGTGTGTATAGTGGTGTCATATAATGTGTGGTGGGAAATTCGATTTATCACTTAGCATTGTACGCTTAAGTGGCCTTTTATTGTAAATTCTATTTTTAGGTTGTTGTTTTAGATTATCTCACATCTGGTGCTGTATGGGTGGGTTTACCCTGAGGGCTTATGTACTTTGATGTGAAAATATTCATGTATCTACCTTGTCTGGGGCAGTGTGGCACTGGTTTACTTATGTACTAAGACATGTATTATATTTTTTTGTACTATATAATTTGGTTGAAAAATAAATGTACTTTGTACCAGGGTTGCAGGATCGGATGGCAAATGATCCAACTCCGACTCTGACTCTGCAGCCCTACTTTGTATTAAGCTTAGTCTATTACAAAATGGTACAATCAACAGGATACTAGTGACCGATATATAGGTTTAAACAATTTCATCTTCATATTAACTATGATTATCGAGTTTTTATTATGGAAATCCGAAGAAAGAGACATTAGTGTGTGCAGATATTTGTTGGAAGGAGGCGAAAAATGGTTGGAGGTGGATGAATAATTTCAAAATATTGAAAACCATGATACCATTAGATTCTCCGTACCTGTGAAGACGGCAATCGAGAACAGTGGCTGTCAGTTTAACCGAGGAAGAAGGTGAGTCTTATATCAATGAAGCTTTTGTACAATTGCAAATTAGTGAAGGCGGAAGTGGGATTTTGGATGCTAGTTTGAATGAGATTTTACGTTTGCTGCAAATGCAGCACAATCAATTCAAAAGACAGGAAGATACTCTTATTAATGTTATAGGAACATTACAACAGACTATGGAACAAATTAATATTAATCAAAAACCAATCTCTTTCATATTTCAAAAATTTGATGAAAAAGGCGAGGATTCTAGAAGCTGGATGACAATTTTTGAGCAAGCTTGAGTCTAGATCGATGAAAGTCCGATTAGGACAAGATTTTGAATTTACGAAGCCATCTTGAGGGTGTTGCTGTTAAATGGTACAATTTGAGAATGTTGGACGGATTAACCGATGATTGGGATAAATGGAAAACTTTGTTTATTAGTTCATTTGGGCAAAACTGAATAGAGTTGTCATGTTCAGCTATTAATTGGGAATACCGTGGAGGCACTCTTATGGAATATTATGAAAAACAACATATAACTTTGGCTTATCCGGACATAGGAGAACATTTCTTTATTACTATGATATTCAAGAGACTCTCCTCTGTCAAAACATCAAAACTAAAGAGCATTTGTGACAAGTGATGGAAAGATTGCTCCTGAAGCCATCTGGGGAAATAGATCAAAGCAACCTACATTCAAAGGATTGAAACAAAAAACCAGAAGATAGAATCAACGAAATTAGTAGCCCAGCCAGTTGCGAGGAAGCATAACAAATTAGAATGGAAGATATATCCAGATCAAAAAACAAAGTAAAAGAGAGCATTCCAGGCCCGATCATGAAACCAGAACATTGTTCATTGGCTTCGTTGGAGATCTGCCAGTCTTTCTGGTTAAAATCAATCAGATGAATTGTAATGCCTTTTTTGACCCAGGATCCACAGTAAATTTAGTACATCCCAAATTAATAAGGTTATGCAGGCTGTCTGTGCATCCCCAAAAAATGGTGCTCAAGGTATTTAATGGAGAAACTGCTATTTGTGAAGGGATTATCTTGGTTTGGAGATCGAAGCTAAACGCCTTCAGGTTAAGTCTATCCCAGTGAACAAATTAAACTATGACCTACTATTAGGAATTCATATGCTTGAACAACTTAACATTAATTGGAGTTTTGTTGCTAAGGAAATTTATGCCACTGAAGGCGAGACAAGGATCGAAAACATAGTGATCTGTAAGGAAGATATTTTGTCTTTTTCCAGGAATAGATATACCAAAATACCGACAATCCCCTCTGGTCACTGTCGAGTTCTGTATTAAACCATTGCCTATTGTCAAACAAACCCTATCGTCTTTCTCTTCATAAAAGAGAATGGCTAGAAGGAAAAATCTGTGAGATACTTGCATTGTGTATCATTGGGGAATCCAATTCACCTTATGCTTCTTCCTGTGTGGTCCTACCAAAGAAGGATGCTCACAATTATATCTAAATTAATAAGTATACTGAGCCCAATCCCCATCTGTTTCCATTAATTGATGAGGTAATAAATCAGTTCAGAGGATCCAGTGCATTCAGCAAACTAGATTTTAAGGATGGATTTTGGCAGGTGGATATTAGTTAAGCAACATGCAAGTATATGGCGTTCATCACTCCATTTGGACATCACCAGTACACTCGCCTACTGCAAGGATAGAAGAATTCTTTGGTTCTGTTTCAGAGAGTTGTGGATAAAGTATTGGGAGAATTGACCAAAAATAACAAGCGTCCAAACTAAATTGATGACATTGAAATTGGTAGCAAAGATGAGAAGGAGAATGGGGGAACTAACTTACAAAGTATTGGAAAAACTGTATCAGGCTAATTTGGCAATCAATATGAATAAATCCGAATGTAATGTGAAGAGCATAAAATTTTTAGGGCAAAGGAACTCAGCTGTGGTGGTTTTTAGCAAAACCACCACAGCTGCTGAGTCAGTTGATAAAGTGAGACAGATGGCACATCCCCAAGACCTCCACACACTGCAATCTTTTACTGGTCTGACTTGTCATTTTAAATCTTTCATTCCTCATTATTTGGCTATTGTTAGACCATTGGATCAACTGAAAAAGAAAGATTCCCATTTTGTTTGGCCAGATGAGAGTGAAAAGGCTTACCAGGATTTGGTGAGGAAAATAACTTCCAATCCTATATTGCAAGTCCCAGATTGGATGCTTGAGTTGTGCACCACTGCATCACACTATGTAGAAGTGAAGCAATTTTATATCAAAGGGACCTGTGTGAAAAGTGTGCATGACAACTTTGGGTGATAGGTTATTATTCCTATACTTTTACACTGCCTGAGCTGAACTACAGCACTACTGAAGAGGAGTGTTTGCCAGTGATCAAAGTTCAAAGTTACATCGAGGGGCGGAGATTTCGTGTGCACACTGATATTTTTGTTGTCTCTTGAGGAACTTGAAGGTTGGGACATTGGCAAATATTTTTACAAATCTATGACTTGATTATAAACCATCAATCTGGGAAGGAATTGACAGATGCTGATGCTCTCTCACAGTTATGTTTATCAGAAGTTGCATATATTAACAGTGTAAATAAACAACAGCTAGAAGTGGTGAAAGATGGAAGGTTTAAGAGTACCTAAGGAGCTTCAACATGAGATTTTATGACGATATCACGATGATCCAGATAGTGGAGGGCACGGTGGTGTGTGGTGTTAAATATTGTAAGTTAAAATCGCAATTTTTTGGAAGAATATATCACTAAATATATCAAGACTTGTACTATATGTCAACAAGTGTAGTTCAGGTATTTGCCTATCAGAGATAAGATGAGTGCTCCAAACTATGATGAATTGCCCTATCAGATAATACACATCGATTTTGCTGAGTTAATCAAGAAAAGTTAAGGAGAGGGAAAACAAAGCCTTTTCTGGTAGTTGTTGACAAGGCAACTAAAATGATACATGCTAAATCTGTGTGTGAAAATGTGAACAGTGTCATTCAATATTTTGAAAACTTTAGTGCACTTAAACAGATACAGACTATTGTAAGTGATTGTGGTGCTTGTTTCACTTTAAAAAGGTTGAGAGTGGGCTGTATTAAAAGGCATCAAATTGAAAAACTAGTCCCTACCATCCTGTGGGAAATGGTTTAGCTGAACAGAAAATACAGTGATACCTCGGATCACGAACGTCTCGGTTCACGAACAAATCGGTCTACAAACACCATTTGTGAACAAATTTTGTTTCGCTTTACGAACGATGCTTCGGTTCACGAAAACACACGCACGGAGTGCATGGAGCACACGTGACTCCCGGTGCACAAAACCCTGCGCACAGCCTCGTCCCCCAACAGCAATCCAGTTCGCCCAGCTCATATGGGTACAGTAGTCCCAACAAGTGTTCATATTTTAGTTTTTTTCTTTATTTAATTAAATTTATTCCCCTTAAGGCTCCCAAAAAAGTTAAAAGTGTTAGTGAAGGTGGTGTTAAACACGGCTCCCAAAAAAGTTAAAAGTGTTAGTGAAGGTGGTGTTAAACATGCCACTCCCAAAAAAGTTAAACATGCTTTCTTCTAATATTACTGTTATATTTTTTTAGTTTTTTTCTTTATTTAATTAAATTTATCCCTTATTATGGCAGTGTTGATATTTTAGTTTTTTTTCTTTATTTAATTAAATTTATCCCTTATTTAAGTTAAAAGTGTTAGTGAAGGTGGTATGAAACATGCTTTCTTCTAATATTACTGTTATATTTATTTTCTTTCTGTATTATTTCCACACATAAAGCCATAACATGTTAATTTTTTTTAGGATAAAAAACGTATTATTTGGATTTAGATTAATTGCAATGGGAAAAATTGATTCGGATTACGAACTTTTCGGATCACGAACAGG
>AYEL01080915.1:0-39158 GCA_000484575.1 Olivierus martensii
TACAAGAACAACAAAAAGGACCTGTACAAGAAAACCTGATGTTTGCAATCTTGAATATGATATTAAGCAATAAACAAAATTGCTTAATATTAATATCATATTCAAGACTGCAAACATTAGGTTTTCTTGTACAGATCCCACAGTAGAAGTGCAGCTGGCATTTAGCAAACTTGGCATAAGGTTTTCTGCTCCATTAGGTTTGCATTGTTTGTTGAGATTGGGAACTTTGCACCATTGCAATAAAGGGATGAAATTTTAGATCTACTGTTTTCTGTAGGAAGTATGTGGAAGTCTGTAGCCATTTAACAAAATGTCACTTAAAATGATCAAGTTACCTCCATTATAAGTGTCTCTTGTGAATGTTAGAAGCAAAGTAGTATGTCCTTGATTCTCTCCAGATCAGAATATGCTTGGAGTCACATTGCAGAGCAGATATGGATTCACTGTAGAGTACAGACCTCTATTGAATTTCACTTCAATTAACATGATGTCTTGCCCATTTGAAACATTCCCTTCTGTGATGGGAAAATACAGACTGCTGACCATCTAATATAAGGATCTCTTTCATGAAGTCTTCTGTGCAGTGGAAACAGATACCAGCATTCCTATATCCACAGCAAGGGCAGATTACAGGTATATTGAAGTAGTGATCCCATTCTTTGAATTGATGATCTAGGATATCAATTATTCATTGAATGTTTTGGTCAATCAATCTAATCCTTGGTCTTCCATTGTATTTTTGGAGTGCTGTTTAAAAATTTTGAAATTGGTTCCACAGTATATGACTATAATACAACTAATATTTGACTATCTGATTATTTCTGATTTTGGATTGCCTCTAGTCTCCCAGTTGTTTTCCATCTCAATTCATCAGTTGAATGATGTCTAATAGCTGTATTCTAAGATTCTGCTATCTGAATTTTCCTATTTTATACCTGAAATTCAAATTGGTGAGCAACCTATAAATGGTGACTGTTATGATGTGTTATTTGCATATACTAAGGACTTCAGAAATAATTTGCATACTTTATTCTTATTCAGCATTGTACTTAATTTTGTTCATATTCAGATACTTTTTTAAAAAATTATCATTTTTCTGTTTGTTCTTTAATTTATTAAATCAGAGTAATTGAAATATTTAATCTTTTTTTTTTTTTTTTTTTTTTTTTAATAAGTAAATAAATTTTATAAATAACTTTTTTTTTTTTTTTTTTTTTTTTTTTTGAATTGTATAATGAATGATGTACAGTTTGTGTAAGTCAGAAACTATAGATTTGTTTAATTATTATAAATATTATATTAAAGATTAGTTATCAAATAAAATTTGGGTTACTGGCAAAATGGGAATTTTTGGAGAATGAATATTAAGCCAAATTAACCTCCTAGGATAATAGTTGGGTTGCTATTCCAAAAATCCCAGTTTGATTCTGATGCAGTGGAAAATTTTATTTTGCGAAAATTAATTTAAAAATTTGAGTCTATTAATTACTAAATGGTGACACTATAGCCTTAATTTAAAAATAATCACTAAAATTACAGTTTAATTTTAAATTGTTACGCTAGAGATTAATTTCACTTAGAATATTTGGTTTATATATATTCTTCTAGTTAATTTCAATCAGAGTATATGAATAATTTATTTTATCTTTAAAAATGCATAATTTCATTCAAATTTTTTAAAGTTTTATATATATATTTATTTATTTTATAGATGCCTTCAGTAAGTGTGAAAGATGTCGATCAACATCAATTTGTTCAAGCTCTTGCAGCTTTCTTGAAAAAGTAAGTTGATTTTGTATAAAGATATGTCCACACTTGCCAATGACAACCAGAAACACAGTCATTATCAATATTGGTGACAATCTGTTGAAAATATTGTTGATTCACTGGTGGTTTCAAAAAATGTTGCTGACTATCTGTCTGCAATCTAGTCCAAATTGATAAATAATCAGCAGGGGTAGTCTCACAAAATCATTTTCAATCAATTCGAAAACATTGTTGACAATTAGTGGCATACTTCAAAGAATGTTGCTATATGCCTGTTTTCCAGCTGAAATGGAAAAACATATCTTGACATAGTTGATAACAAGACATCAAATTAACAGATGATTTCATTGATTTTATTCTGTTTTTATAAAGTTATATATTATATAAAAGGGCCAAACAAATGGGCTCCAGAATCCATTTGTATGAAATTATATTATTTAATATGATATAAAATACAAATGGGTCACAATTTTATAAAATAATGTGTACTTATTAAAACAATAAATGTGTGTTTCTTTTAATAGTTTTTCGTTTCAAAATAAATAAAGGGGCCTCTTTACTCCTTTGGTCTCAGGATTGTCAAGAATTTTGTCACAGACCTATTGTTTAATATATTTTCACAATACTGTATTTATTTGACTATATTTAACACACATTAATTAGTTATTAATATTAATGAATGTGATTAATTTATAGTAATGTGGTGTAAAAAGAGTTTTTTAAACAAATTTCTATCATTTAATTTATCTGATTAGAGTTCATTAATGCAACTTAAGTCATTTGAGCCATTTGACTCATTTGCATAACCAGTCAGAAGTTCATTTGAATACCTATCTCATTTGTTAATTATCACAATGACAACAATAACAATTACACTATGTACATATGTACAAATTTATAAATCACAAATCATGGAATAGTATAAAAAATACTATTAAACAAAATATAATTTCTTTGAAATAGCAAATAACATCAAATTTTAACCATTTTGATGTAGCTGGAACCAAGTCCTTTATTTTTTCATTTTTAATACAAGAAATTTATTAATATTCATATTATATATACCATTTTATCAGAAAAATTGCTTATTATGCTAGGAAACATTTAATATTATATTAAAAGAAGCTTATCTTTTAATTGTTAATTTTTGAAACAACATTTGATCTTTAAAAAGATGTGTGTAATGAAAATATATATATATTTTTTTTACTATCAATCTAAATTGATTGATATATAATCTGAGTGTGTCAAGGGACTAGTGCTCAAATGAACCAGTTTAAATATAAACCAGTATACTATAATACATTCATGCAAATGAGCCATACTTTTTTCAGCTGTGATGATAAACTCTCATCACAATGTTTCCCATTTCACACACATTTTTTTCCATCATCACCTTTTTTTGACTCCTATTTATACATTAAAATATTTTCTTATAATCATACTAAAGTCTTCTGGTAGCTGCATTTGAGAATAGTTTGCTTTAGGGAATCAATTATATTGAAAATGGTTGATATTCAATCATACCAGTTGTCAAAATGATATATTATGTAAATATTATTTGGTTTAAATGAAATTTGTGTATATTATTGGGATCTACTAGAGCAGGGGTGGGTAATTATTTTCTGCTGCAGGCCAGATAAACAATCTTCAGGATGAAGCGGGCTGTATAAAAATTGAAAAGTACCTAAGTGGCGAATTTCACCTTATAGCACTGTAATTATTATTATGTAATGAAATTATCAATGATAACATTAAGTAATCATTAATAATTAATAAAAATTACTTTGACATAAAATGACTACTCACTTTCAAGCAAGATTGATTCTTGCACAGACTTATTCCTCTCACCATCACACAGGACAAGAATAATGGTTGCGCCAATTTATCTGAAGTAGATATTACAAAATTTTTACTATTTATTTTTATTGAATTATGTACTGCAAATCATATAATTTTAACATAGATATGGGATAACTAGCTCTATAGCAAATTCCACTATTTCACAATATCAAATCATTTTTCTAGTATTATATTTGAAGAGCTGAATTTACTAATAGGCCAACTAGGCAATATTCATAAATATTCATATATCCTAAGGCCCTGCAATTCTAGGGGCCCCAAAACTATCAATCAATTTTCAACTTTTATAAACTTTTAATAAGAAAAAAATGGATTTTTATTAAAGTGCTAGATAAAAAGTAAAATTTTAAAGGTTCCTTATAAGTTATAAGGAGCCTTTAAAATTAGATGTAGCTGATTTGAATTTTTAGCCTAAAAATGGAAATCTGGCTCTGTGTATTTGTAATTAAGTTACATAAACAATTATCATCATTGTTCTTTCTAAACATCTAGAATGGAGTTCTGTATATCATTTTTGTTTCTGTTTTCATGCTCCAAATTTGCCAATATTCTTTTTCCATAAAAGGTTTCAGAGCACATTAAATTATAGAAACAGGAAAAAGAAAATAGTCATAGAAAGATTCTGTTTAGAACATAATTGAATGCCATCATTTTCCAATTATTGATAGGTGAAGAATAATAAATTTGTGATCTTTGCAATTATGAACTTATTCTGAAGTACATTTTAGTAGTGTGTCTTTGTTTTACTGCCAAATGTTTACAGCTTTTTAATCATTGTTTTTAATAAAAATTTTATGTGAAAAGAATTTTTATAATTGTCCTTTCTTATCAGATAATAGTGTTTTAAACAATTTTTCTTTTACATGAATTATGTGCTTTTACATAATTTTTATAAATTAATTTTTTACATTTATGTCTTTTTAATGGAATTAATGATGCTATTGTTGTTCTATTTGGTTTCATCGATTACTCTTTTAAGACTGCTTTTTATAAATGCTATTACATAGCCTATCACTGTGTTTTTATTTTTTATGAATATTGTATTTGGTTATCGTGGATTATCTGGACCAAACTGCCCAGATGATCCATGACAATCAAATACAATATTCATAAAAAAAATGTATCATCAAACAAAAGTAAAGCTCTTTATGGCCATAGTTAAATTGACTAGTGATTAGCAGACTTTCAGGGGCAAAGAATTAATAAATTATCAAAAAGCTTGAATATGCAAGCTTTCTTATGCTTTTCCTTAATATCAGCTCCTCAGCTCAAGTTTTTGAAAACACTCAAGTTTCAGTAATTCTAATCAAGATAGCTATAATTATATATGGCATCTATCTATTATTAGTTTTTAATTATTATTAAATTATGATTTTTGTGAATGTAATTAAAAAAATTATAAAACTTTTAATTTAATATAATACTTATTTAAAAACAGATTATCTAATTTATGTTTAAATTTATATTCACATAATTTTCTGGAGGAGTTATGAGACTACAGCTTTATTATTAAAATAAATTTTTTGAAAAAATTTTGTCTAAAATGTTTCACTAATTTATGCCATTCTACAGTAATATAAGATTGAATATTAAAATATTTGTAATTACATAACTTAATATTCTTTTTATCATATAAATTGTTCATGGCTTCTGAATAATGAATTTTATATTTTAAATAAAATTATTTATAATGTAAAATTCAAAAAGTTAATATTAAAAATTTTTATCTTTTAATAACAGCTCCATTTAAGAAAAGTGTGTTTATGATATTACGTTACATTATAATATCATGATAAACTTTAAGTATAATATAGACTATCTGTATATAGCATATACAGATAGTCCTAAACTTATGATATTCAAATCTTATGATGGTCTTTATAATATTTCAAACTTGTCTATTTTCATAGCATATCAACTAGAAATATTTTTTTGTTTTATTAAAAATGTAGTGAAACAATTGTTTTCCATCTTGGAGCCTTGGTTCAATTCTATATTATTTTATAATCTTGAGGATCTGGGATCAAATCTGAATAATTATATTCTGTGATTCAGTATTCCATTATCTGTTATTACTACTAAAATTATTACTATTATGGGCATTTTCAACTTTCTTATGATGCTATCAAAACATAACTCTGTTATAAGTTGAAGACAACTTTTAATTTTTTAACAAACGTTTTTTGTCTACTATTAAAGGTCTGATAATTCTTGAAATTATTTTATTTTATTATTGCTAAAAATTTAATTATTTGATTATATTCTATATTTTTATAACTTTAAAATAATTAGATTTTATATTAATTTGGATATTTGATAAAATATTATTTCATCCACTATTAATAATTAAATTAATAGTAAAAATAACTTAATTCATTATATTATGTTAAATGTATATTTTACATATTATTAATCAGTTGTCATTACTAAAGTTTCAAATAAATTTTAAGAAACATTAAAATTTAACAAATTAATGTCCAATTTGGATATTAAGTTAAATTATTTTTTTGCTAGGTGCATAAAAAATAAAATTGCTTTAGAAAATATAAATAAAAAATTGAAATAAAGTTATCTAAATTTTGAATTTGCTTTGATTTTAATAATTATTTTGAAATGAAAGTAATTTCATTTAGTTCAGTATTCTTAATATATCTAATAGATATTTAATTTATTATAGATCTTTCTCAATATACTTTTAAAAAATTTATTTAAAAAAATGTCATAAAAAAGTTATTTTCAAATAAATATATTTATTTATAGTTTTCAAAAAATTTTTAATGATATGGTCAATTAATTCAGTTATTGAATAAGCTTTGATATCTTTAATAATAGAGTAAAAGTTTTAATAATAAAATATAGATAGTTCTTAGATTCAGTTCAAGCTAATGTCATAAGTTGAAGTGGTTGGCAGTTGGAAGTCTTAAATTTATGGATTGCCTATTTATCAAACATAAAATTATGGAAACCATACACAAAAAGTATAATATTGGTACATCAGATATTGTGCATAGATTCCTATACAAATGAATTGCATTGACTAATCACAGAATTTATCAATAAAATTACTATCATAAGTATAATTGTTCATAAATTGATGGTGTTGTAAGTTGAAGACTGCATATATGATATGAAATGGTTGTGGAAATTATAATTCTTCAAAAATAAAAATAGGGAATGAAAATTTAACAACTTGTTTGGTTTAGTCATATGGATTTAAGTGCCAAATACAGTTAAAGTTAGATCAGGGATAATGAGTATTTTATGAATCACAGCAAAACTTGTAATTAATAATTTAATTTCATAGATATCATTTGGATTTAAGTTTTGTTTGGATTCTACAATTGCTTGGCTAATATCTTTTTATATAAAATAACATAAATAAAATATGATAGAATGTTAATATGCCAAATTCCTTTTAAAAAATTTTGAAACAGTAGAAATAGAACTTCTGGCAATAATTATTAATTAAGACTGAAGATGATTAGTTTTAAGTCTCAAAATCATTACAAAAATAAAAAAAAATTTTCTGAAATTGAAGTGCTTATTTTATGATATATAGCAGGGGTAGGCAAAAGCCGGCCCGCAGGCCGGATTTGGCCTGCGAAGGCATCTTATACAGCCCGCCGCATAAACTAGAACACATTACAGTTTCAAGGTCCACATTTGTAAAATTCTATTCTAAAAGAAAAAATAAAATAATGGATACTCTCGCAAGTGTACATGTACACTACCAAGTTACTCAAAATTTTGATGATATAATTAATCATGAACATAGCAAATTTCACCATTCACATTAAATTGTAAATTTGTTTATACAAAATTTGTGTAGATACCTAATATTTTGTAACATTCTAATGTAATAGGTTGTTAGTAACAAAATACATTTAAAAAATTTTGAAACAGTAGAAATAGAACTTCTGGCAATAATTATTAATTAAGAGTGAAGATGATTAGTTTTAAGTCTCAAAATCATTACAAAAATAAAAAAAAATTTTCTGAAATTGAAGTGCTTATTTTATGATATATAGCAGGGGTAGGCAAAAGCCGGCCCGCAGGCCGGATTTGGCCTGCGAAGGCATCTTATACAGCCCGCCGCATAAACTAGAACACATTACAGTTTCAAAGTCCACATTTGTAAAATTCTATTCTAAAAGAAAAAATAAAATAATGGATACTCTCGCAAGTGTACATGTACACTACCAAGTTACTCGAAATTTTGATGATATAATTAATCATGAACATAAAAAACAACTTCAACAAATATAACAAATTTCACCATTCACATTAAATTGTAAATTTGTTTTTACAAAATTTGTGTAGATACCTAATATTTTGTAACATTCTAATGTAATAGGTTGTTAGTAATCAATCAGTTTGATAAAAAACTTATGTTTTTAAAGAAAATTATCTGAATTTATTAATTCATAGGACGAATTTTCTAATGTTTCTAATGAAAAAATAGTTTCTATGGATGATTTTTAACTCTTTGCAAACAAAAAAAACTAAGAAAATAACACAAGAAAAGTATATTTTAAAAATAATACTGATACACGAATACATTCTTTGTGTAAGTATCATAAAAGTGGCTACACATAATAGCAAGATTGACAAGAACATGTGCAGATAAATTGGCACAATCATTATTCTTGTCCTGTGTGATGGTGAGAGGAATAAGTTTGTGAAGAATCAATCTTGCTTGAAAGTGAGTAGTCATTTTAAGTCAAAGTAATTTTTATTAATTATTAATGATTACTTAATGTTATCATTAATAATTTCATTACATAATTATGGTGCCGTAAGGTTAAATTCGCCCTTAGGTATTTTTCAATTTTTATATGGCCCGCTTCATCCTGAAGATTGTTTATCCAGCTCGCGGCAGAAAATAATTGCCCACCCCTGATATATAGTATTTGCATAATTTTAATATTTGAAACAATGACAAAACTAATTTTAATTTATATAAATAATTACTTGTTGTTTATTATTTTAATAAAAGTTTATTTTTCATTTGAAAGCATTTTTTATTTTGATATTGAAAAACATATCATAATATCTTTGGTAAAAGATATTATCAATATTATGAATTTTACTTTAGCTTAAGACAATAAAAAAATTGTTTCATCAATGACAATCATATTTTAATTCTCTGATGCAGAACTTTTATCAATAATCTTTTTTATAATGTCATATATATCAGAGGTTTGTTAAATATAACACAACTAGCGTGAATTACTATACTGTTGCTTTTATTTAAAATAACAGTAATGCTTTAGCAGGAAATTATTGAATTTCTAGAGCCAAAGAACTAATCATAATTTTTTTATATTGAAATTAATGTGAATAGTTGTTTTGACATATGAATTTTTGTTTTGTGAATATTTTTGAGAAACAAATTATTATTGTTTTAAATTAAAGGAGTGCTATATATAGGATCTCCTTAATTTCACTGTCAAATTTTTAAATAAATTTTAATGTTAACTTTGTAAAATTTATGTAAAAATTTGACAAAAGTGACATTATCAGGAACATATGTGAAATTTACAGGTTTAAATTATTACATAATTATTATGATTGAAAACATAGTCTACTTAGAAAGCAGAAGATATGAACAAATATATGATAGACATCATACTACAATAATTTTGAGAGATACTAAATTTGCTGTCAAGAGTTAATTATCAATAATATTATTCAATATCATTTTTAATAGTGTCAATTAATATTACTATTGTTTTATTGCAATTGAAAGCATTGTTGTCATACTGCTGTGTAAAATTATGATACTAATACATAATCATCTCAAACTTTACTATGTAACTGCTTAAACTCTTAAATAACTACAATAATTCAGCACTATCTTGCAGTAAAAACCTTTCATTTTAAAAGCCTTTGCAAAGGCTTTTAAAATAAAAGGTTTTTTACTGCAAGATAGTGCTGAATATTGTAGTTATTACATAATCATCTTCAAATATCAAAAATTGCTGCTTACATAACAACACAAGAAATGCTTTTTTCTATTTAATGCTTATTTTAGTTTTTTGTGATATTGCACTCTAAATCAAATTGTAAAGATGAATTTTAAAATATTTTCTATGTAAACATTTTTACATAAAGTCAAATTTTCATGAGTCAGGAATTTTTTTATTTTTTACTCTTCAGTATGACATCACTTGGTAAATTATGGAAAATAGAATTTTATGCTCAAAGAATTAATAGTAATTTAAATATATGACAGTTATAATAGTCATATTAAAAATAAATTATCTCTTTCTAATCAACTTAGAATTAACTCCTTTTTAATTTATAATTATTTATCTTCCAACTTATATGATTAATTGGTTTCAAAAAAATCATCATGTATATTGAAAATTGCATAAATTAAGTCTCTTTTTATAGAAATCAATGAGATTAATTGATGATTGGTTTCAATTCAAGGAAGAATCTTCAATTATGATTAAATGTATATATTCAGATTTAAACTTTTTTTTATTGATGGTCATTACAACATTATTAACAATAAATAAATCTAATTTTTCACTTAATGTAATTATTATTTGTTCTATTTAATGATCATTTTAAGATTTTTACATGTTATAAAATATAATTTTGAATTGATGAAGTGATTTGATATTAATAAAAACATTGTTATTTTAAACAGGTTATTGTAAAAATATGCTGATTGCTAGGGACTATAATGATGCTGTTACATACCTCAAATTTCTATAGGAAGATCATATAAATTTGCAATTTATATAGTATCTATAAATTCAGAGTGGTTCAATAAGTAAGGTAACAAGAACTCTCATTTTATAAATTTATAATGAGAGTTCTTGTTATCTTACTTACATATACTTATAAACAACTTGTACATAAACAATAGTATGGCCTTTGTTTTTTTTTACATATTCTCCATACTTATATAAACATTTGTCCAATGGTACACAGAGGCATCTATGTCATCATTGAAAAAGTCAGTGTCAAGTGCCTGAAGTCATGACATGACAGCTTGCTGAACTTCCTCATCAATTATGAATCATCTTCCACCTAAGTGTCTCTTCAATAGTCCAAACAGATGAAAATCACTGGGTGCCAGATTGGGGCTGTAAGAAGAATGGTCCAGCATCTCCTACCCATAGTGCTGTAACAAATCACACATGCTCTTGGCCAAGTGTGATCTGGGTTATCATTAAGCAACATGATGCCTGCTTGTGGCAATAAATTTCAACTGATGATATACCTTTAGATGCAGAAATCTGATTACACTATGCATTTCAATGTTTACTGTGTTTCTGTAAGTACTGCCATCTAAAAACCACATGGAAAGCTATGGTCAACCTGCACTGGCTTAGCAGGAAATTATAATGGTATAGGGAATATTACACTTGTATTAGGTCTTGCTACCTTACTTATTGAACCACTGATATATATAGAGAGAAAATCTGTAGTTAACAAATATAGACTAATTATCAATATTTCCTTCCCTGTTAGGATACTGATTTTCAATGCCAGCAATAACAATTTGAACAGATGAGAGGAATTGCCTGACTTTCACTTGCAATAAAACTTTGCATAGTTTTAAAAATATGTGAATGCATAAGTCTATTTTTGTTGAATTTCTATAAAACACAAATGCAAAATTCATTAAACAAAAGTTTCTTTTTGCAAAAATATCACTTATGGATTAAATTTTCTTACATATGTTTTTAAAATATGCTCATAAATTTCATTTGGCCATTCTACATTTCCTACTGCACCCATTTATATATTGATACTAGCATACCTGTGCCTGGCATTGCTCGGGCAGTTCATGGTGTAGTACTTAAGTTATCTTTCTCTTAAATGAAGACTTTTAGATGACTTTCAGGATTTTCTACAATATATTCTGAAAATCTTTCCTGTATAGATATGTTTTCTATTTGAAATGTGTCTTCTTTATTTTCTTTCTCTATTTGAATTCTGTTGATTTGTTCGATCCTCTAATGTTTCAAACTTTTTTGCTTCTTTGATTCTTGAAAAGGCGCACACAATTGGCCATGAGAAAAACAATTAGTACTTACAAATAGGTCTGGCCAATCCAAATTATTTGCTTTGAAAACCATGTTGTAATAATAATGCATAATGAGACGAAAAATTTCAAAAGGGAAGAGACTCAAAATAGTTTGAAATAATGCAACATGGCTTAATTTTATTTAAAATTGCAACATATAAAAGATTTGTATATATTACAGGTTTTTGTGTGCTTTTAAATGTTACATATTATTATTACATAATATTGGATAAACATATAGTAGTTTGATGAATAGTTGTAATGAGTTGTGAATTCTTATTTTTACAGCCTAACTAGTTGCAACTGAGGAGGGCCTACAGGGCCGAAATGCATTTGGCCAGTGTGAATTTGTGAAAATACTATATAGCTCAAAAAACTTTGTAGCTAACAAATATAAAAAATTTTAATGTTATTAAAAGTTTTATAATTTTGATGTTTTAAATATTTAATGTAAATTATTAGAAATAAAAAATGATTTAAAACAAATTCTTTTATCTGTTCCTGTGTGCCAAACATGCACTGAGAAATTTGGTGAAATAAATTCTGTCGTTGAAAAGAGATGGATAATGCTTTTTAAGTATAATTGATCATAAATATCACTGCCATGTTATTATTTATTATCTCTAATAGTTAAGTGTGTTAAAATTTCCAATTCAATAAGAAATAACTCTTCGAAATTTGTCAAAATTAGCTCAGCGATGTGACATTAAAAAAACAAGTTAATAAATTCGTATAAACTTAAACGAAATGCGATGATAATGTTATTAGCTTTCTATATTGTGCTTTCTTTCGCATTGTTAAACAATTGATTACTAGTGCTTGTGCATAGTGTGCTTTGGATAATAGAAATGCTTAGCGTCGCATTTCTATACTAATTCTATTTAAATCCAAATCAGATCGATCTGATACGTTTCTGAAACTAATCTCCACAAAAAAAAAGAAGTCAGTGTTTCTATAAATAATTTTTTAAATTTGTAAATAGGCCTAATTCGCATAGTGGAATAGTAGATTCGAACGATATCTGCCGAAAGTCGATTATGACAAAAATAATAGCCTAAGTGCTTTCCACAAATATTGCAATCTATCTAAAAGATTTTTGGCAAATTTTTTCAACTCCTACAGGTTATCTACAAGTTGCATTATTGAAAAAGACTTCGAAAATTACTGATATTTTATTTTTTGTATTTACTGTGAAGAGTCCTTTTAATCTCTTCTCAATAAACGTGATATATCAGATATATTATCAATTCAAGATTGATTATTATCACATTGAATTTGAGTTTTAATTGTTCTTCCAATAAATGCAGTCAGTGATTATTTGTGCTTGTCCGAGAGCTATTTAATTTAGTTTTATATTATTACATAGGCTTACTTGAAAATTATTTTGCATAATTTTCAACTTTTTAAGATAAATTTAGGTTTTTAAATGAATTAAATCTTGACTCTACTATAAGTGGAAATAAATTTGTTAGTTTTGAAACAGTTATGTTAAAAAACTAATAAATTTATATATTAATATAATTAATATATATACAGTGGATTCTGCTTAATTGGGGCACGTCGGGCCAAGTCATTTAGTCCCAATTAAGCGGCTGTCCCAATTAAACGAAGTAATGATAAATTCTAAAATAAAATATGTAATTCGTAGGTAAATAAATAATAGGTAAAAAATAATAATTAGGTACCTATTTTAATGATTTATTAAAATAGGTACCTAATTGTTATTTTTTACCGATTTCCGTCTTCAATACTGGGCGGCTGATATTCACGTCTCGCCCGCTAACTATAGAAATCCATTGATCTAATGCTTAACTGCTGAATCCTTTTCATCATGCTTTCTTTTCGATGTTCCTGGAATTTCTTTCCGTAATGCTCACTCCTTACGCATGTAAGGATTCGGACAGACGTTTATTTTTATTCCAATGGAATCCGAAACTACAACGTCACACCACTCGCAGGTGTCAAATATATAACACCAACAAACAATAGAATCAGACTTTGTTCGCAGAATTTAAAATAATAATCGTCTAGAAATCATCTTTAAGAATCTAAAAACTAATGAACTGTTGCACGAATATTTTTAATTAATTAAATTTATCATTATAATATGTTAATTATCATTTACTTATAAAATTATAACCATATAAAAATATTTTAATTTTAATAATATTGTCGGGTTTGGATTGATTGTAATAAAAAAAAAAATACGATTAACAACTGAACTAACGAATCACGTGATGCGTGACGTATCGTTTTGCAGAACCTTATTTTTGTCAGAAAGTTCTCTTATAACAAATATTTGTAAACTTGAAAAGCATAATTTTAGTTCATTTGTCAGAAACTTTTTAACTAAATTAATTGTACGGATTAAATGTAATAACTCCATTTTATACTGTAAAGCTAACGAAATTAACCGGGAAAACTTTATTATTTTTGAATGACTTTTTGATTGGGAGAGGGAAATGAAATGTTAGACTTGTCAGATAGACTCATAAAATATACCTGAGAGAGAGAACAAACCAAGGGATCCAGTGACTGAGGTCATGGGTCCTGATTAAAGTAAACTAGGATAATTTTATTTTGACAGTTTTCTACACCAATAAGATGCAAGAAATAGAATTTCCCTTGTCAAATGAAGAGTTAGTTTCGTTTTGAACCTTCTCTTCAATTTGACATGATTGGAAAATTAAAAGAAAGTAGGAGGAGTGAAAAAGGAAAGAGGGGATTTTTAACAGTTTGTATAGAGTTTTGAATCAGTTGAGTTGACTCTGGCTCTGACTCCTGCTGGCTGGCTGTGGCTCAGTTCATCCCTTCTTCTCTTCAACTATGTCTGAGTGAATGTCATCGTCTTTCTGTTCATCAATGTTTTGTTATCCCCCACACGCAGTTGATTTTCTTTTTGTAGGAGACGCGTCTATGGTAGATTTTGCTTATTTCAGCCAGTCTATCATGGCTTGTATTAAATGGCTGGTTTTTAATTTTATTCAGCTTCATTTCAGCGAGTCTACGATAGCTTTTATTAAATGGCTGGCTTCTAATTTTATTCAGCCAAGCAATTTTACTTGAGTATAAAATCCTTTCTTGACATCTTGGCAAAGATTAGTGTATGTATGTGTAGCCATACTTTCGAAAAATCCCTAAAATATATAAAAAATTGAAAATTCCTTTTCTGCTACTATCCCAATTAAACGAAAAGTTGTCCCAATTAAGCATTTAAATTATGTATTAGTTTATTAGTTTGGTTTTCGTTCTTTGAGATTTGTCCCAATTACGCGACTGTCCCAATTAACCGGTGTCCTAATTAAGGGGAATCCACTGTATATACTGTATATACTGTATATATATAGGCCTATATATGATTAAGCATAACTGTTAAAAATTTTGAATATTTTAAAAATATCAGTTTTGAATAAAAATTGCTTATTTCAATGATTAATTTATATCACATAAGTAATTTTTTAATATTAATTTTTTAACTGTAAAAGATAAATATAGTATATGTACAAGAACTGATCAAAAACTTCGATTATATCACATAAGTAATTTTTTAACTGTAAAAGATAAATATAGTATATGTACAAGAACTGATCAAAAACTTCGTATAATGGTAATTTTGTCAACAAACGATGACACCTAGCGGAAAGCTTATTTTGTCATGTAGTAATTCGATTATCTTTAATCTTTAATATTGTTACAATCAAACAATGCTTTAAACGCATACACTGATTGGTAGTTCAAAATATGCATAGCGTACATTTCATCCAAATCCACAATAAAAGAAGAAGCCTATTTTGCAAATATGCAATACAGCCCGCTATTACACCAATTTTACAATATGCACATTACCCACCTATTGACAATAATCAAGTAAAACAAGCATTCAGCACTACATATATTATACAATATTATAAAATGCATATTATCAAACATATCATACTTAACACCAATATAATACAAAAAATAGATTAATACAACATTATTATTAAATCTATGATCTCAAATCAATTCTTCACAAATTCATAATTATACATTTTACATCATATCAATTAAAATATTATATAAGATTATATTATGCAAATTGATTCTTTCAAAAATTTATAAAAAGCATCACTTGTTAGATTTAAAATTTGAACAGGGATAATATCAAGTCTGTTCACAATCCGTTCAGGAAAAGACCGCCTAGATATATTTAATCGGCTACTTGGACAAACAATCCACTTCATTTTTCTAAGGTTTTTGGTAGAAGGGTCAATTAGGATATTTATTTCACCTCTATTATTATGAATATAATAATACAGGAATTTTAAATCATAATACAAAATATTTTTCGTAATTGATGTATTAATTATCTTTTGCATATCTTCTATATCTACATAACTTATATTTGAAACAGTAACTTTTTAATCTTTTGAAGTTCATTTTCTAAATTTATAATATATGTAATAGATGCAGAACCCCACACAATTGAGGCATAGTTTACCACAGACATCACAAAAGCATAGAATATTGCTCTTCTTATTTCAAATGATTTAATAAAGTATAAATTACGCTGCAGAATTCCTAGTCTCATTTTAAGTTTTCTAATTAACGTAGTAATATGATCATTAAAAGAAAGCTTATTGTCAAAAACAATACCTAAATTCACAACTTGTTCTAAGCGTGTAATTTTTATTTTACCTATAAATAAATCCTTTGGAATGGTTTTCTTATATGAATAAAAAAAAAATTTGTTTTCACAGGATTCAACTACAATTTATTTTGTTTTAACCAATCACACACATAATCTAAGTCTTTTTGGATAACTGAATGAACAGAATTAAAAATTTTCAAGTCATCGGCATAAGCCAAAATCTCAGATTCTGTCTGGTGAAGTATCGGGTCAATGTAAATATCAAACAATAATGCACTTAACGGAGAACCTTGTAACACACCCTTAGATAATTTTATTGGGTTTGAAAATTCATAGTCAAATTTTAAAATTGCATTACGACAAGATAAGTAGTTAAAAATCCAATCTTTCAGGCAACTATCGACCACATATTGCGATGATAGTCTATCAAAAAGTATTTGGAGATCTAATAAGTCAAAAGCCAATGCTAAGCCTAAATATATAACATAAGTATCTTTCATTTGTTCCATATTCTTCAACAATATTTTCTTAGTCATTAATAAAGTAGTTATACATGACTGCTGCGGAATCGCATAGTGTTGTTTTATTGATAGTTTATCTTTTAATTGTAAGATAAATTTTTTCATAATCATTTTCTCAACAATTTTTAAGAACTTGCATTTCAGCGTATTATCATAAAAGTGTGTCTTTGGATTTCTATTTTAAAATAGTTTTAATAAAGTCATTAAGACATTAGTAAAAATGTCTGTTTTCGAGCAAAGAGTGAACATGAATTTTGTTCTAAATTTGACAAAAGATCAATTGAAACTTAACTTGAGATCAAGTACAATTATCTTCATGGCACATGAAAGGGTCTCCAACATCAAAGAAGACCCGAATGTCCAATCACACGTCAAAGTCATGCTGATTGCTTTTTTAACAAAGGCATGATGCAAAATTAATTTGTTACTACACACACAACCGGTAAATATTCTTTATTACGAATAGGCTTTAAAGCGACAACGACTAGTGATGCGCCGCAAAGGACCAAACAGGTGGAAAGACGGATGTCTTCTTCATCATGACAATATGTCAAAGTCATGCTGATTGCTTTTTTAACGAAGGCATGATGCAAAATTAATTTGCATCATGATGCACACAACCGGTAAATATTCTTTATTACGAACAGGCTTTAAAGCGACAACGACTTGTGATGCGCCGCAAAGGACCAAACAGGTGGAAAGACGGATGTCTTCTTCATCATGACAATGCACTATGCCATACTGATCTGCGAATCAGAATTTTTGGCAAATGACAACATTCCTTTGTATCACAACTCCCATATTCCTCTAGTTTGGCTCTTTCCAAAACTAAAAACAGCAATAATAGGTAAAACATTTGACATGTTAGACGACATCAAACCCAACGTGAAAGCATGTGATTACAGACCATATCGAAAATTGAATTCTCTCGATATTTCGAACAATGGCAGGCTCACTGAAGTGTGTGAGTGTGCCCAAGGACAATACTTTGAAGGTGACTTGAACTATTTTAACGTGAAAATGTATAAAATAAAGATATCTTGTTATTATACGAACTTTTTGATTACTCCTTGTATGCAAAATAATGCAATTATCGAAATTATCAAACAAGACTGATAAGAATTTCAGTAGTTTTTACCAATACGGGTATGAGTTACTAAACAAATATCTAATTTTAATATAAGTAATCGAAGCTATCATAGTTTGCAGCTGCTATATTCCGTTAGTTATATAGTCTATAAATACATATGTGCCAATTAATGTGTATAAATTATCAAAATGCTCTGTAACATGAAGATAACACTTATTTTTTACAGTCTATTAAGCTTCGAAATTTTGAAGGCTGGTAAGTATTATTTTCTCATTAATTTATTATAAAAATTGAATTTTACAATATTTTTTAATGACTAATTCTATAAACAATTTATTTACACCATTTTTATTATTTTAGAATACTATTTTTCAGAATATAATGAATTCAATTTGGGTGATCTTCCTATGCAAAATCCTGATTTATTCGAAGGGGATATTTTAGGAATTGAAAGTGTTGAGGTAACGAATATCCGAAAGTTATTTATAAATAGAATTAAATTCTAACGTGTTTCGTAAGTATACTGTAAAATTTTGTTAAGTATTTCTAATAATTAGACAATAATTTATTTATTATAGTACTCTGTATATATGTTAAAATATATTAAAAAATTAAAGAAATCGTTAAATATATTAATATTATTATTACTATAAAATATTAAATATATTTTAAAAGGACCGTACTGCAATAGCAGATGAAAGACTAAGATGGCCAGATGGAATCATATATTATTCTATAGATCATGCACTCAGTATGTATGATTTATTCTTAAATATGAGATTGAAACGATACTGTATGTGAGAATAAAATAGAATTTTAATAATTTAAATGTATAATTTTAAAATAGTATTATATACTTTAACATCATAGAAATGGTTTTTTTTCTTTTTTTCTCAGGATTCCAAGTAGCATGGCTTGAAAGAATAATGAAAGAATATGAAAAGCATACGTGTTTGAAATTTGTAAAACGCACAGATGAAAACGATTACATACATTTATTTGAAGGAGATGGGTACCAAAAATTGATTTTTAAATAATTTCTGTGAGATTTATTTAGTGTCTAATATAAAAATTTTGTATTAATATTTTCATAAAGTTGTTATTCACATGTTGGTAAAACTGGAGGAGCTCAACCTTTATCTTTAGGACAAGGATGTACCTGGGTAGGTACTATGACTCATGAGTTAGGTCACGCAATTGGTTTTCTTCATGAACAAAATCGATCTGACAGAGACGATTATATTACTATATTTTGGGAAAATATCAAAGAAGGTAATTTTATGAACATTTTGTTCCGTTAATTATATTATTCATGTACGAAATGTATCTATGTTCTGTGTACAAATACAATCACAAAATTACGGAATTATTATGAATATCTAAAAGCAATTTGTTCAGGAGAGCTTGAAAACTAGATAGGGTATACATTATTGGATGTAACGGCATAAATGTATCTTCCATGGACAATAAATGGAGCTTTTTAAAATACAAATTAATATTATAACATGAAAAAGTATGGATAATAAGTAAAAATGAGCATTTTTATTTTTAAACATAGTAATGCTAATATTTTTATTTGAAAGTTTTATAAATTAGTTAATTAACATTATTTTTCATCGATTTATAAACTGCAAAATGGCTTATAGTTGCAAATTTTTATTTAAATTCTAGTACAATTTTCGGAAACCATTTTCTGGTTTTGAACATCTATCTCTAGAATTTGGTGTTTTATCCAGAAATAAGAAAAGAAATTATATGTATTAGGAATAAAAATTATTAAATTTTAAAAATACATGGCCAACCTTATAACTATTTTTCTATTTTTTAGGCATGGAAGATCAATTTACAAAATTCCTACCTAATCAAAATTTATTATTTGACGAATTTAATTATGAATCCATAATGTTGTACGGAGAAAGATCATTTAGCAAAGATAGGAAAAAGTACAAAACTATGGTAGCCAAGAAAGAAGGTGTAAGACTTAAGGAAGTGTCTGAGAAAATGAAACCTACTGACAGTGATTATTACAGAATTAATAAAATGTATAATTGTAAAGAATTTTTAAAAGATGAGTGAAACCATTACAATTATTTTGATATATCTACTTCTTTTCATTGATAAATAATTATCCTTATGAATAATAAAACAATTAAAAAAATGTGTAAATGTGTGTAAATATTTTTTATAGCTTTAAAAAAATCTTGTAAAATTTCCTATTTTATATGTTGAATATTATTTATTAAAATTTTCCTATAAATAAACTGTTATTATAGAGAAATTATATATTATTATATAATAAACTATTATATCGATTACTGCTTTATTATATGCCGAACTGCAATTTTATCATGTTGCAATGTAGTCATGTTCATTTTTTTAATTTTTTTGAATGAAAGTGAATAGCAGTTTACTTGGATCATCACTAAACATAACTTGATAGGAATTCATACTCATAAAGGATAACATAGTAATGAATTTTCTTAAAGATTCCTTTTTTTTGGATTTTTTATCAAAACTTTAAAAAAATTTTACAAAAAATTATCGAGCCTATGTAAATAAAGTCTGGCTTTTTTGGCTACAAATAATATTTTCTATAGCTCTAAAAAAATCTTGTAAAATTTACTATTTTATATGCTGAATATTGAATATTTCAAAAACATTAAAATGTCTCTTAAATTCTCAATATTCAACACATATTGTGAATTTATATCGACTAGAATATTATTACAGTTCAAATAAATTTAGTAATAATTGTTCAAATTTGAAATATTCTATCTTGTAAAATTTACTGTTTTATATGCTGAATATTGAATATTTCAAAAACATTAAAATATCTCTTAAATTCTCAATATTCAACACATATTGTGAATTTATATCGACTTTAGAATATTATTACAGTTCAAATAAATTTAGTAATAATTGTTCAAATTTGAAATATTCTTCAATAATTTTTGAGTTATGACTAATTAAAAGTGTTTGATTTTTATAGTGCCAAGCGTTAACACCACTGAAGGAATTGACGGATAAATGTTTTTTTTATTATGCCTGATAAAGAAACTATTTTTTTAGTAATTTTTGAGTTATGATTAATTAAAAGTGTTTGATTTTTATAGTGCCAAGCGTTAACACCATTGAAGGAATTGACGGATAAATGTTTTTTTTATTATGCCTGATAAAGAAACTATTTTTTTAATTATAAATAAACAACCTCATAATTGTAAGCACGTCGTATAGAAACAAATATTAATTTATAGTTCGTATTAAATTTAAAAATATTAAAGTAACTTGAGATGTCTTAAAATTCAATATTTCATTCATATAAATTTTGAAAAAGTTAGCTATTATAAGTTCCGGTTGGAAATATTTTCTTGGGAGCAAATTTTATCGACAGCATGAAATTAAAAGGATTTTGATTTGATACAAAATTACTTAAAAATTCAAATCAAGACATTATTTGCTTTTATATTGGTTTTCATTTTAAAAATTTAAAAAGATTCATGAATCTAATAATAATTTTAAAGGATAGAATATATTTGAAAGACAATTACTTCAATTGTATTTGATTTTTTTTATTAATGCATCCAAATTACAATTTTAACTCTATTAATAAATAACATTTAATAATAAATGAAAATACAGCAGTATATTTTTCTTGTTAAAATTTTAAATTTCTTTGGATAAAATATGAATTTTAATAATATAATAATACTTCATTACGTAAAGATACTTCATTTACGATAAAGATACTTCGTTTAAGAAGATTTTTATCTTTGAACTTTAAATCCTGTACTGCTAACATCTTCCCTTTTATCAAAATATCTTTATTAATCAGCTGTTAATTTCCAATGGCACAGATAATACTGATTAAAGTATCAGAAATTTAACTTTATTGATTAAAAACTGAAACATTTAATAATGTGGCTTTTACTTTCTATGTCTCTTATCAATAATATTTTAGGAGCACGTAAGTTATTAGAACTGCATACTTTAATTAAAATATCTTTAAAAATGATATTTTACATGTATATAACTTTCTTATATACTATATTTAGCGTTATTAAATGAAGTAGAATGTGACGTAGAAGATTATTTTGAAAATCCTCTTTCGTTTGCAAAAGTACGCTGACTTCATTATTACTCTATTAACTTAGACTTATGAACATCTACATAATGAATATTTCAACTATAATTTTATAAATCAATCAAGTTTAAAATTATTGTTATTTTAATTGCCGTTTATTTTGAACAAGAGTTATATCTAATTATTAATTCAATAAATTGTTATTTAATAGCGTAATGCTGTTGTTAATCAAGAAAGTCTATGGCCGAAAGGAATAATTCCTTATATTATTGATGAATCTTTAGGTAAAAATATTTCAATAATAGGTTATAATTTTCAAATTATATAATTTAATAACATAAAGTTTATGATAGAATATAGAATAATAATAATAAAGATTTGAATAGAATAGATTAAACAAATATGCGGCTTCACTTAATTGTTTGTACACTGAAATCAATTTTATTGTTGCTTACTGTTTAGAATTATAGACAAAAATATCTATTTTGTAAATTTTTACGGAATTAAGGAATTAAGTATTTTAAATTAAATTTCATAAATTTTTGCCAATATTGGAACATTAATTATCATCTGATTAAGGTGGAGTGGGGTAAGGGCGTATTTGGGGGAAATGCATTATCGGGATTTTTTTATTAAAGTAGTCGCATAGTAAAAAAGATTGAACATCATTGCTATAGTAGAACCACATCTTTTCTCCTACCACGAAGACACAAATCCGACCAACTTCGCTGAAATGGATCGGGGCCGGATCATGGTAGTAGAGGGCCTGGGGTTGCTCATATGTGAGCTACATACTCGCTAGTATACCGTTTTTTCAATATAAAAACATCTAACGCTACATTGCATAGTTTATTTTCCTCATCTATAAAGTGGACAGTCGAGCTAATGTAACTCCTCTTCTGATGTCTGTCCATAAATCAGTTGTTAATAAGCAAAATTTCTGTTTGAGATTTGACTATAGATACCATATTACTGTATTTATCGGAAATTAGTCTTTTTAATCGTTGTTCGAGAAGGAATTTTGTACAAAGTTGCTATTGTCTTTACGAAATAACTTCGAAAACCTTCATCATCCAAATTCTCAATGGCTTATTGTCTACGCAGCATAATTATTAGAGCTCGATTTACCTTATTTTGTGCTGATTCATCCGATTTGAACTCCTCCATGCTCCTAAACGCCTCAGAAATATCATTCGCTTTAAGGTTGCGATTTCGTTGTTCTTTCATTTAGTCAAAATTGAGACAATATTTTGTGAATTTGTGTTTTCCCACGTTAAATTTTTCTGCTAATGCTCGTTGAGAAAGACCTTTCTTACTGTCTTATCATTGTTATTCGCTGTTCTAAATTCAAGATATTAAAGGCCGATTTTTTTTACATATTTTACGCCCCCTTTCCATTCAGGAAGATTACTAAGGAGGCGGGGCCAGTTCCAACCACGGCTGCACCACACCTACATAAAATCATCATCAGTTATAAAAAATTCTGTTTATAAAAATATTATGTAATATTACTTAACCCAAACTTCAATTCTACTACATAAACAGAAAAAAACATCGAATATCGATACCAAAACAACGATGTTCATAAAACATCGACCTCTAAACATCGATGTTCGATGTTCAATACTACTAAATATCAAACGAGAATGGAAAAAACGCAAGTTGCATGTGCACGTGCCTTCGTTGCTATGTTACCTTATTGTAGATAAAAGATTTTCCAAAATCCTCGATGCAACAAAAATGTCGCGAAAAAAATTTTGTCGAAATGCAATTTCGCAACTACATTTAATAGGAATGAGTGCGTGCGAAATTTTTAAGTTGTTAAAATATACGGGAATTGGAAGAAAGTTATATGATGTAAATAAGTATATGGAGACAGGCCGTGTTAGTGATAGAAAAAGATCCGGTAGACGAGAATGAAAGAGACATCAACGACCATTAACGTATACGAATTCGACGAAATCCTTGCCGCAACCAAAAGAAATTGGCCCCGCAAACGAACGTGTCAAGGTCAACAGCTGGGAGTGTCCTAAAACAAGACATCAAATTTAAAACTTTAAAACGAGGGACAAGTCATTTTATAAGTGTTCAGCAAAAGAAGAAACGAATCAAGAAAAGAACATTGTTGAAGCGATTCGCTGGTGACGGCTACAAAATCATTCTTTTCATTGGTGAGAAAAAGTTTAATAATCAAAATGATGGTGTTTACGCTAAATCGAGACAATAGATCTAAGAGGTTTGGAAAAAGTACAAAGATCCAGAAGCCAACTTCAGGAATGATGTGGTATGGACAGGGCCGCATTTACCATTAGGCGCATCAGGCGCAAGCTGGGGGCCTCACTCTGTAGGGGGCCACGTTTTAAAATCTCACTCCTCACAAACAATATAAAAACAGCCTCTTTATAGTTGCAAAATAAAATTCTTATTTTTAAATATTCATAATATAAAAATTACCTTCTTTTACCTCTAATATAAAAAATCCTCTAAATTACCTCTAATATAAAAATTAGAGACCGCTGAAAAATTTGTGAGGCCTCCCGTCTCCATTTGAATTATACTGCTCTTTCCTTAGATTTAGAATATAAAACTTACAGGAACTGTAGTATTGCATAAATTCATATACGAGAGCGTATCACATACAAGGCAAAAAAAAACTATGGGCAATAGATGTTTTATTCCCTATATCTACATATTTCGCACAACCGTAGAAGAATGAGAATAAAAGCCGGGGGCCTCACCCTGTAGGGGGCCACATTTTAAAACCTCACTCCTCACAAATAACAATGTAAAAAACAGACACACTATAGTTGCAAAATAAAATTCTTATTTTTAAATATTCGTAATATAAAAATTACCCTCTATCCTGTAGGGGGCCACATTTTGAAACCTCACTCCTCACAAATAAAAATGTAAAAAACAGACAAATCTATAGTTGCAAAATAAAATTCTTATTTTTAAATATAATATAAAAATTATCCTCTATTAGCTCTAATATAAAAATTAGAGGCCGCTTTTTTCCTTAGAATATAAAACTTACAGGAACTGTAGTATTGCATAAATGAGCGTATCACCTAGCTAACTTGCTCATAAAAAACCTATTTCTAAATTATAGAGCTCATAATTACTGTAGCTGAATATTTTGACAATTTAAAAACAGCAATATTAGCAGTTGTGTGGGACAAAATTTTACAACGAATAAATGCTGCTAGTTAATCCGTATAAAATCTCGATACGGATTTACTGTTACCTAATAATTTGTTACAGTCTTCAGTTGGTTTTATTTTAGATATAAGAAATAGTTTTTTTTCCACTATTCCTTAGTTTTCTATTCTGAGATTTGTATTTTTATCGCGCGGCTGTAACCGATCGAAATTATTCTGTATTACAACAGATTGTAAACAATTGATAAAACTTTCATTTGTTCAGGGATTAATAATGCTAAAATCGACATTGTAATCAGAAGGTTAAATAGAAATCGAAAAGAGAGCATCGATTTTACAATGTAATACATAATAGTACGCCTTCAATAAGAAACCGATCATTTAATTCTTAGATACAGGAATACCTCGATTATCGCGGTTTTCGATTTATTGCGGTTTATAATTTGATACCAAAATTCGAATTATTGCGCTCAAATTCGAATTATCGCGGTCACGAGATGTAGCCCACTACATATGCAACCAGAATTACATTTAGTTCGAATCGCCACTCTCCAAGTAGCGCTTCGTTTTTATCCGATAGTGCCTGCTCACCATTCACCAGTAACAAACTTTCAATAGATTAAAACGTCATTTTTATTAATAGTTGAGTTCATTTCAAGTACTCTCCATAGAGGCGCTTCGTTCGTTTCTTGTATACAATAGAGTCTATGAGAGTGTCCTATTTGTCTCAACTAATCTGTGATATGAACTATAAGATCTAGGACAGACGTTATTTTTTTCTAATGGAATCCGAAACTCAGTGGCGTAGCGTACGGGGGGCAAAGGGGGCGCCTGCCCGGGCGGCACTTTGCTAGGGGCGACAAAATCCCTATCGTTGAATTAATATTAAGAAGACTAGAGGAGATCCAACTCCGCAAAAATAGTGAAGCTGAAAACGTCCGCAACAATATTTTGTGCAGTAGCTACCTACTGCGACTGGGCAAAGTATATGCCCCACTACTATCTGTAAAGTGTCTTTTAACAACACGTGCACAACTGCTTGCGTATCTAAAAACATCTATAAAGTGTCTTTTAACAACACGTGCACAACTGCTTGCGTATCTAAAAAATAGTTTGGATTCGCAAATTTCGTTCTTTGTCGATTTATATTACCTTAGATGTGAGATCAGCAAGTGTCAACTTTCCAAACACAGTATAGACAAATATAAGTACCTTGCTTACCTAAAGTAAGGGGACACAAGTAGTGGCGCGTTATCCTATGGGCAAAAAGGGCAATTGCCTAAGGGCCCCAAAGTTCCCAAATCAATATTCTATAAACTTATTTTTGTAGTAAAAAAATAGGAAATTAAATTTATGTTCCATACTGAGGACCCTAAATTGCAGGTGTGACGCAGTAGTTTAAACTGTAAAAACTAATCAATTCATTTGGGGAAAATTTAATTGTAAATGACACTTTAGATTGAGAGGGGACGGAAGAATTTTATAACTCTCGCAAGTTTGACACCCTTGTTGTAAAATATCCTGTCAATAAGGTCCACCTGCCAATGCCAGTGGAAGAGAGGAGGTGAACTTGACTAAATAAGGTGAGAAATGAGTTCAAACCACTCTCTCTCTACTGATGTGATTGGTAGATTAAAAACAAAAATGATTGTAAAATATCCTGTCAATATGGTCCACCTGACCTAATGCCACCAATGGTCCACCACAGACCTAATGCCAGTGGAAGAGAGGAGGTGAACTTGACCAAATAAGGTCAGAAATGAGTTCAAACCTCTCTCTCTCTCTACTGATGTTGCCAGTAGAAGAGAGGAGGTGAACTTGACCAAATAAGGAGAGAAATGAGTTCAAACCACTCTCTCTCTACTGATGTGATTGGTAGATTAAAAACAAAAATATAAAGGGACAGCCGAAGTGCCGAACACACACAGACATTTCGGAGGATAAAGCGGCGGCTATACCCTCCATATTAACAGTGAAGAAGAAGAAGCCGAACACACACATACTCGCCCTCCTCTCACTCGCTGATCACTGTTATTGTTTCATTTTTGATCCATCCAGATTATCTTAAAGGAAAGAAAGAAGAAAAGGAAGAAACTCTCTTAAAGTATGTTTATGGGTCAGGTGCAAAATCTCCCCTTTTTTATAGAAATTTTGTTTTTAATTTATTAATTTTGCTTCTTTCATTTTATGTTCTGTAATTGGGGTAGAATAAGATATTTTTTTAGTAAGTAGGAAGAATATTGATTAATGTTTACATTATGAAACAATATTTTTTAACATTTCAAAATTTATTGAGAAAAACCCTGGTAAGCTCTTGCCCCATAAATATTGTTACCCAAGGCAATTGCAGTCTGCACCTTGGGGTAATCGCGATATAGGCTGTTCTGGCCTCGTAACGCGTTCAATTTTATTTTTTCGTGTTCTACATTTTAATCTGTTTATTAGCTTCTTTTTTAGCATATAACATGGGTCGCAGCTACGTCAGAAAACCAACAGGGGCGATTATTCAAAAGAAATGAACGGTATGCGAACGTTATCCGAGATGACGATTGATAAATGCAAAGATATCAATTAAAATTTTCGTATAAACCATGTTTATTCGATAAAAACATTTTGTCATATTTCACTATACCATCTCTCACATTTCACAAGAGGAACACAGCCTCCGTCCCTCCAACCTGTATGTTAAAGCCGATCGAAATCGGAACAACTCCATCCCCCTACCTGCTGGTGGCGTAGTAGCTAAGGCGCTTTCCTGTGGAACTGAACATTGTGAGTTCGAGTCTCGTTTACGAACTGTTTTTTTCAAGTGAATAAATTAAAATATTACTAACAATAAAATTTCAGATAAAATCAAGTTTTTTGTTATAGTTACGTATGGGTTAGTAGCAACTCGTCGAATTGCTACTATCCCATACATAAAGAGGCTTCGAGCGCAAATGGATATATTAGATATCACCTGACGCATAGTGAATTACGATAATTAAAGAATGAGAGAGAGTCGAAGAATAATTGAAAAGTGATTTTACCAAACGTAACTATGACCAAAAAAAACTTGCTTTTACCTGCAGTTTTATTGTTAGTAATATTTTAATTTATTCATTCGAAAAAACAAGGAACATATGCGAGACTCGAACTTACAACGTTCAGCTCCGCAGGCAAGCGCCTTAACCACTCTGCTGCCACTTTGGCTGAAATAGTTGCAGTTTTTTAGGCATATAATCGGTGCGGTCCGGCTTTATGACATTTGACCTCGATTTTTTTAAAATGAAGGCATAGTGACCTTTTACACGAGTCACTTTTCGATGGCCCCTAACCTATAGGTTAAAGCCGATCGAAATCGGTGGGACAGACCAGAGTTGTCATCTAAACCCTTTTACACGAGTCACTTTTGGATGGCCCCTAACCTATAGGTTAAAGCCGATCGAAATCGGTGGGACAGACCAGAGTTGTCTTCTCACATTTCAAGAGTTCAATTCTTGTTTCTTCAACAAAGAATAACTATAAACGAAACAACCTATCTTAATGCGGTAAAAAGCATTTTATAGTAGATTTGATAGTAGATTTTTTCCTAATTCTGCTCGTGTAAATTAGGCTGCGTAAATAAACTTCAAAACTATTTTAACTTGCAGGTACGCCCTTACCTCGTTTCGGGTTAAGTGCGGGATAACTGACATTTTGTAAGATTTTGTCGCAAATTTAAATTTTTCAAAAATGATTAAACGATAATAGGTGTGCAATGCGATTGTTGCAATGACCTTTTTGAATCACCCTGTATAATAGAGTGAAGCAGGAGCACTCATTTAATGTTTGACAAAACTGTAAATCTATTCCACTAAGTTGTATAAGCATAAACCGTAGATGCTATTATTAGGAACTGACACAAAATATATCTGCAATACAATCACCATCACATTTCATGCTAGAGTTGTCACCTGTCACTAAACATCAGAAACTATTGGTCTTTCGTACTCTAACCGAGTTTTTTTATAGCTAAAAACAAATTAATCATTTGAATTTTTTACATTATATCCATCTATCATTTTAATCAATTCAAAATTTCCTATTAAATAATAAAATTGTCCATTTCATATTATTTTCCATATCCAAAGAGTATTATTTAATAGAAGTTTTATTAATATATGTATTTTTATATACAGTAGTTAATTAACTATTGAATGATATTATATATATACAGTATTGTGACTAAATAGAATATAGTTGTCGATTTCTTATCTTAAATATGTATAACTAGTTAACGAATAACTGAAAGATTTAAATTTAATTTAATTATGTGATGTATCATTAAAATAAAATTTTCTTTTGATAATTTCAGATTTTCTCACAGATAGAATAGAAACAGTAATGAGAGAATACGAAAAATTAACGTGTATCCGTTTCAAACAGCACACCGATCCTGAAGAGTTAAATTATATAAAAATATATTTAGGAAATGGGTAATTTTATATTATTTATTAGTAATTAAAAATGAAATTTATTATTTACGTTTCTCCTTTTTTCTCACCCAGTTGTAGATCTATGATTGGTCGTTTTCCTTTGACATATCAATTAATCTCTCTTGGATTAGGTTGCCATAGTTTTGGTACAATTACTCACGAAATCGGCCACACAGTGGGGCTTCATCACGAGCATAATCGTTCAGACAGAGATGATTATCTAGAAATTTTATGGGATAATATTAAATCAAGTAAATTTTAATCATATAGCCTAATATAAACTATTATTTGAAGATAGATTTTTTTTTATATTTCATTATTTTAAATGATATTTATTCACAGATAGAAAAAATCAGTTTCAAAAGCTTTTGCCGAATGAAAATTTTTTGATTAATGAATTCGATTACACTTCAGTTATGATGTATGGAGATACAACTTTCTCTAAAGATGGTATCTCGAAAACTATGAAAGCGAAACGAAGAGGATTCGAATTAAAGCGTGTTTCTGAGAAATCAGGTTTAAGTAAAAGTGACATTGAAAGAATTAATATAATGTATAATTGCACAAAAATTTAATTTTATTGTAAAATTACAAAAAAAAAACGAATGTATACTTTATTTAAATAAGAAATAAAATCATAGCAAAATAAGAATGATTTTTGTATTTTTACATTTCTAAAGATATTTATAATTTAACTTATTTAGTATGCATAAACCAATAATCTGTATATTTTAAATATTAAAATAAAATAAATTTTTATTTTCTTTATTTTTACGTTGAATTTTTAGAAAATATCAAGAATGATAATTAATTTTTCGTGGATTTATAAAATTTAAGGATGAAATTTGTATATGATTATAATCAAGACTTACTCTTAAGCTTTCGATATTAAATAGATCTATACTTATAATTATTGAATTAATGCTGATTGTTACGAATAAAGTATGTATCAATCATCATATGTAAAGTATATTAACATTAGGCTATTTTTCTAAGATAAATTTTCCATAACTTACTATTGATAGTATCTCTTCCTAACCAACAGAGTAACGCTTACAGATCAAACGAAGAACGAAGTTTTCTGAATAGAAATGAAACTTTGTTAAAACTATTGAAGAAAAAGATAAAAAAACGAAATTTGTACTTTTATGCCTATTACATGGAAAAATCAAAAACTCATTTCATTAGAATACATTCAAAAAATGCTTCCAGAGATTTATATTGATGTACACCAATGCTTTTTCTGGAAATTTTAAATATAATTTTTTTTCAGCATCCGTTTGAATTACGATAATTCGATTTTTTCTTTAATATACGAATTAGTGTAATATAATGAATATAAGATCATAGAATTTAATGAGATTCAAGTTAACATTGTAGTTAAGATAACTTTTTAGCGCATCGTTTATTGTTCTTTTTACCATTCCTGCTGTACTCATACGTGAAAGCTTATTTTATTCAGTTAAATATAATCGATAAGAGATATAAAAAATCTTTTCGCTGACGATAAAATGCTAATTTTAAAGCCGATTAATGTTGACACACGTATTGTAAGAGTCTTCTATTCTTACCACAATAAAATAAAACCGTTTTTCTAACTTTATTCATATTAAAAATTATGAACATAATAGAAACATCATTAATAAGATAAATAAGCAAGTATTTGTAAATTGATTTTTTACAAGTTCAATGTTTACACTAAAATTTACATAATTTTTTGGTAACCCATGGAAAAATTAAAATAATTCCCTTGTTCTAATAATAATAATAATCTATATTTTATGGTTCCGAAAAGTAATTTGAATAAGTCTCTCTAACAGAATCACATATTTCTGGACGAATATCATCATTAACATAAAATGTACTTCATCGATGGAAATATAATTAAAACATCATCATTTCTCCAAAACTTAATAAAAATAGTCTTTATTGGAGTATTTTGGCACATTTCTACATAATGTTATATGTCACCAAAATAAATCCTGAAGACTAACTTACAGCAATTTTTCAATTCGTTTGCTAAAAAGTTCATAATTAATACTTTACAATTAATTTATCATAAATTGCAATGCTGAAGAATAAAATTTATATTATACCATTGTATGTGGTATAATTTTTTAAGCAGATGGAATATTCAAATAGGGATACAGAGATATTATAAGTGATAAATGCTTAAACGAATTATTGTGATTTTATGAAATAGCGATTAAAACAGGAAAAAAAAAAAAAAAAGCTTTAATCATGAAATTTATGCATCCTGCAATTACAATTCTATGGTCCACTATAGAATAAATTTGAATGATACTGTTTTTAATCATATAATAATAAATATGAAATCTGAAGTTTCAAAGAACAGAATTTAATGGTTTCATAATTAATAGCTTTAGTTCTAATGGTAGTATTTACTGATATTGATATACTATGAGTTATAAGGATATTGCTCACCCATTTAAGTTTCCTATTAGGCCTATTTTCAATAAAATCAAGAAATTATCAACAATATCAATTCAATTTTTGAATGAATTTTGTTGAAGTATTATCTAACTATGATATGGCCACCATTTTTTCATTGCAATATTACATAAGTTCATAGGTATGTAATTCGGTTTATCGTATTTCGTGAGTGACCAATCTGCAGATATTCATTTTTGTAAAAAAAATTATAACAAAAATTAATTAAATTTTCACTTTTCTGAGTTGATATTTATTTGTCAGTTTGTGTATTACGTTCGTGGAAATGATTTAATATATATATCTTATATTAAATTCATTTTATACATTTATCTACTATAGCATGCTGTAATTTTATATTTCGTTTTTAATGATTGCAATTTTTTCCTGAAGTGTATTTTTTAGTAAAAATTAAATTACGTTTTATAACAAATTCTACATTTTTAATGAAAATTAGCTATCCAGATAAAAAAAAACTTAGATGAGAAACTGTATTTTATAAGTAATCTATTATATTCATCTTGGGAATAATATCATCTGCTTAAATTTTATCAATGAATTCCGATAAAAAAAGGGGATAAAATAAAAAAATATATTAAAAATTTTATCTTTTATAATAATTTCTTCTCTAAAGTAATTATTTAGAAAACATTCGGGATCAGATCTTAAACATTCATTACACAATTATGGAATTACAAATTGCAATATTTTCTTTGGTAATATTAATTGTTAATGCTTATCCTGGTAAGAATTTGCGCATTTTATTTAAAAACAATTTATATATTCTTGGTAAATTTATAAAATATTTACAAATTAAGATCTAGGTGATATTCCGATGCAAAATCCTGATTTATTTGAAGGGGATATTCTGGCTTTTGAAGAGAATGAGGTAAGATCATTATTATTAATATTATTTAAACATCGAAAATAACTTTTAATATTAATTTAATTACTAATTAAAATCAGAGAAATGCAGTTGTTGGCAAGAATAGAGTTTGGTCTAATGGAATTATACTTTATCATATAGATCCTGCTTTGGGTAAATAAACATGACATAATCTTCAATTACATTTTATAATTATTATTTTAATATTTAATTATATTGAAATTACAGACAATGTCAAAAGTAAAATAAAAGAAGTAATGGCTGATTACGAAAAACTCACCGATGGCTGCATAAAATTTGAAGAGAAAACTGATCAATATGCTTATGTCAGGATATTTAAAGGTGTAGGGTAAGTTTTCCTTTAACTTTTAAAGAAATTTAAACATATAAGCCAATATTGTACAGAATTATACAATCGATAAATTATTTACAGATGTTATTCTCACATTGGAAAAACTTTAGGATCGCAACCACTCTCTTTAGGACCAGGTTGCCATTCTTATGGTCACATAGCTCACGAAATAGGACATACTATTGGTTTTCAGCATGAACATAGTCGATCAGATAGAGATGATTACATCATAATATTTTGGGAAAACGTCCAGGAAGGTAATAATAATATGAGTAAATTTATTAGATTAAAACTTTTGTCATTTCACAGATAAAATTGAAATGAAATATTTATTTATATTTTTATTTTATGTCTAAAATATATAAGAAATTTTTATTTTCACCAACAAAAAGATTTTACTAAAAGCTATCCTAACACCAACCGATAAAATAATTTCGGATAGATTATTTCAAAATTAGAAAAAAAAATTTAGAATTATATACTGACGATATACAGTAAATTCTCGTATTCAAAATCTCAGTATACACGAAATTTGCTTATTTGCGGTAATATATTAGTGATAATTTTTCTATATTTGTGTTATTAAGCAAAAAAATGGGTTTTATAACTTAATAAAAAACTGAATTTCTCAAATAAATTTCAAGTTATGTATTGAAAAATTATGTTGCACATGAATGAATTGACTGTGCATTCGTATCTTGCCTAAAACATTACTTACATTACAGATTGTCCTTAACGGTATTTTCACATTTGTTTATTAATTTGTATTACAAAACATTATTTTATATAAATTAATAAAATCTTCGAAATATTTTAGCCCATAGGTTTAATTGAAAAATATATATGGGAAAAATAAAAATCTTGATTCCCAGAAACTAATCTCTATTTTTCTCATAAGCTATTAAGTTCAATATTCAGTAGCCAATAAATTAACACTCATAAATATGGAGGTTTAATGTATTTTACTTTTCAAATAAAGTCATGAAAATCGAAATATGGAATCTGAGAGAGATTCTTGATACACTTATAAAATAATTAAATCCTCACTGAACTCAACTGTAAATCAGAGATGGGCAATCCTCTGCCCTTGTAATTAATAGCATTAAATAAATATGTATATATGTATTTTTTCGTAATTATTAAAGGAATAAAAAAGCATATTTTACAATTTTTAAGTGCGGTCCCAGGCTATATTTTTGCCCATTCCCGCAAACGTTTGCCCATCGCTATTGAAAATAGTATATGGTAATGGAAAGGAATTGCATAAATATTGTCTAGCCCTATATATATAGTTCCTTTAGAACATTCATATTAAATATAAATTTAGATCAAATTTTTAGTTTATAAATATTTTTATTTTTTTTAGAAAAGTTTTTAAAATATTATGTGTTTTGTAATATATATTATGACATCTATATAATAACAAAGCATATAAAAATTTTCCAGGAAAACAGAAATAATCTGTTTCTGTTTTTTTGTCCATACTTTGCAAAACATATATAAATTTATGAATATGTTATAGTTTTGAAAAATACTGAAAATTCTTAAATTACTGTATTATTATTATTTTAATATATATACAGGGCTTTTTAGAAAAATGCGAGACCCGGAACAACTAATATTTTTGAGGCCCTTCAAAATTTAAAATAAAACTATGGACAAGAAAATAAAAACAATAGCATTTGATATTTATTTAATTATAACATTTATTTATTTCACAAAAGCTTACTTACATTTAAAATGGCAAAATTGACAAATATACAGTGGTAAAAAGTTTCTAAAATCGTGAAGGGCAGCCACCCCTTTTGCCCCTCTCTGATAGGCACTGTAATATAAATATATATTCAAAACTCCTTAAACTATATATAAGGATATATGTATCACTGTTAATCAAAATTTGGACTATATTTAGCCATAACTCACAAATTATATTGACAAGCAAAACCTATATATATATAGAGACCTATAGAGCCTATAGTATATAATGATATATGTATCATTGTTAATCAAAATTTGGACTATATTTAGCCATAACTCACAAATTATATTGACAAGCAAAACATAAAAGTGAATGTTATTAATTCTCTATATATACTATTCCCATACTTTTTAATGTTTTAGAACAAAATTATATTAGGATATTTAAATAATATGCAGTGGATTCCGCTTAATTGGGCCTCTGGTTAATTGGGGCAGCCCCGTAATTGGGCCAAATCTCAAAGAACGGAAACCAAACTAATAAACTAATGTAATTGGGACAAATCTCAAAGAACGGAAACCAAACTAATAAACTAATAGTTAAACGCTTAATTGGTACAACTTTTCGCTTAATTGGGACAATATCACAAAAGGAATTTTCAATTTTTGAAATATTTTAGGGATTTTTCGAAAGTATGATAACACTACGTACACTAATCTTTGCCAAGATGTCAAGAAAGGATTTTACACTCAAATAAAATTGCTTTGCTGAATAAAATTAAAAGCCAGTCATTTAATACAAGCTATCGTAGACTCGCTGAAATAAACCAAAATCTACTATAGCGCATTTCCTACAATAAGAAAATCAACTGCGTGACGAGTGGGCATTATAGAAAGAAATTCCGGGAACATCCAAAAGAAAGCGTGATGGAAAAGATCCAGAAGTCTAAGAAGCATTAGCTCAATGGTTTTCTATAGTTAGCTGCCGAAGTGTGAATATCAGCGGTCCAGTGTTGAAGGCGAAGTCAGAGGAGATCGGTGAAAAAATAATAATTAGGTACCTATTTTAATAAAGCATTAAAATAGGTACCTAATTACTATTTTTTTACCTACAAATTACATATTTTAGAATTTATTACTACTTCAGTTTTTTTACCTATTATTTATTTGCCTACGAATTACATATTTTATTTTAGTTTTTGCCTATTTATTTACCTATGAATTACATATTTTATTTTAGAATTTATTACCTTATTTATTTACCTACAAATTGCATATTTTATTATAGAATTTATTATTGCTTCGTTTAATTGGTACAGCCGCTTAATTGGGCCAAAATGGCTTAGTCCCAATGTGTCCCAATTAAGCAGAATCCACTGTATATATTATTAATATATTTAATATATTTAAGCTGAGAGTCGGGAATACATCAATGCATAAAATAATAAAATTGCAAATTTATTCATAAAAGAAAGCTATCGGAAAGTACAGTAATATCTCGCATAATCCGGTTAATTGGTTCTTCTCTCTTACCGGACTGTTCGAGGTACGTAATCTATGGGAAAAATTATAATTGGTTCAGGGAAATTTTCGATTTGCTCATATGTTTTTTTTTAAATCGTAAATTCTTACATTGATGATTATTTTTTTTATGCATTAAACATTAAAATCTTTGTAAAAGATTTATAATTGACAGTAGAAAGGGTCAGAAAGTGACTCCAAGCCCATAAAGACGAATAGATAAAGAGGGCTCACTCGGCAGGTAAACGCATTCGCTTTTTCCAAATCGGTCCCCCTGCGCCATTCCGAACGCAGAACGGCTTTTGCGTAAGACTGAACAATTCAACAAGAGACGAGAAGTGTCTAGCAATGACCAGCCGGCAAGATCGTTTTGGTTGCTCACGAATCATTACCTACTTGAAAAGATGCATTTCATGAAAAATTAATGATTAATAAAACAAGATGAATGAATTTAAAGTTTTTATTATAAATAAATGAACAAAAAATTTTAACTCAAAGATCTTTTTTATCAAAAAGATGCAAAATTGACGTCTGTACGAATTTCTGTTGTTTCCGTTCTTCGTACATCTCTCTGTAGCATCGAATTGAATTTAGCTTAACAAACGTTGTTAATATAAATTTGGCAACATGGAGCAGCCGCCTGCATGTCTTAGCTCGTCAAATAGTAGCTATTCGAGTCACATATAAGTATTAAGTAGCAAGTACACTTACATTTCGTATTTATTCTAAAAAAATAAATTAAAATTTTTTTCTAACAGTTACAATCCGGACTATAGTGACCAGACTGATTATGCGAGGTATTGCTGCATTCAAAAAATTTCAAAATAAAATTAAACAGTTTAAAAATTAACATTATAAAAACTTAAAAAATGTATTAATTTCGTTTTAAAGATTAAAAATATTAATATTTCAAAAATAAAGAAATTATTTTAAAAACAATTAAAGTGATGTATAAGTCTATATTCTCAAAATGAAAATTTTTTTCGAAATTGAATTTTTTAAAAATAAAATCTCCGCTACGCCACTGTGTGGCAGATCTCGCAGCAAACTCGATGATCTGAAGAAAGCCCTTCTCCGGGAATAGGAGATATTTCCTTTGGAGAATTTATGTAAAGCAATAGACGAATAGTCAGAGATTACGCAACAGCAATTGTTGCGTAATCTCTGACTATTCGTCTACTGCTTTACATAAATTCTCCAAAAGGCAAAACAAGAAGGAGCAACTTTAAGTGAATCAATCTAATACTGTATTTTAAATTTATACGTGTCTAATATCTAAAAAATTATTAAATTTCTTAAATAAACTTATGAAGCAAAGCTTGTGCGCGGGAGTTTATGCCATACTATGAGGAAGTTGACTTTGACCTGTCCTATTTTTATTTTATTATGCACTTTATTATTTATCGTTATTTTCTTATTATATAACGTATTATATTTCAGTATAAAAGTTAACTTACTTCCCACGTTCTCCGTCTCCGTCGTTAGCAATCACGTGATACGGAATCGGAACCGTCCTCCGGAAGAGCTGTCCCGGGTAATGACGTCATCATCTAATTTAACTAATTTTACCATTGGTCCGATATGCGAATGTAAGAATGATCTGTATCGAAGTTTTGTTCGGTATATAAATTAATTGTAAAGAGGACGACATGAATGAATTACTCTGTAAGCTAATAACTTTAAACTTGTTACAAATTATAAGCATGGTCTATAAATATATATGGTCCTCCCACTCCTACCGATAACAAAAGAAAAACTGTTAAGGTCTAAATTTTAGTCACTAGGGCGGCGTTGGTGTCAGTAACTCAGCCATAGCAGACGAATTTCTATAGTTACATGTAGAATCTTATAAATCAAACGTAACATTGCAAAATATTTTTAGCAGGAATTTCGCTGTATTTTGATAAATTAGAATGAAAACACCTCAGAGTTATCCTTAACGTTTTATGGACTTAACTTAAATGGTAAAAGATAATAATTCAAAATTTTTAACGTTAGTTCACAACTATCATTTTTAAGTCAACAATTATGCAGTTGTGACCTGTTTTTTCTTCGATTCTTTAAATGTGTTTGAAATAATGCCAATTAATACAATTCTAATTGCTCCGAAATTACTAACGATAAGATTTTATCATCATTAATTCTACAGAAAATGGATTTAAAAAATTTTGAATAAAAATTGAAAATGTATTTCTGTGTAATGCCCAGTATAATAATTCCGTTTGAAAAAATAAATAATATAAATTATTTGATGGGCTAATTATTGTATCTGAGCAAAAAGATCATACAAAATGCTGAAAAAACTTTATTAAAATTTATGGATAAGAATAGATATACTTTGGGCATTTGAAGTAAAACTTTGTTGCATTTTAATGTAAGTTGGTAAATAAGACATAATTCCTCGATAATAGCAATATTATAATTACTTTTCACACGATTATTTAAACACTATTATTTGTTGATATATTGATAAATAAATGTTCAAGTGTATCAATTTCAATTCCATTCATAAAATAATTTATAATTTAATCCACACTTTTCTATGATACATAATCCTTTAGTGAAAATAATTTTCTGAAATTTATTTTTGTATCTGCTAGAAATGGTATGTACAGTATAATAGTTTTGAAAGA